>BMAW01125369.1:0-38835 GCA_019974015.1 Nephila pilipes | reverse complement strand
TGAGATAAATCACCATTAGGTACAGACGCTGCTGACATTTAAATCATTTGCTTGTCTAACATAGGAGAAAAAAATTCCTTAATTTGCATTTACATAACTTGTTTTCTTTTGAAAACAACTTTTTTTTGACAATTAATGCATTTTACAGGCAAATTCTGTTAATTGTTTATCTGTAGGGGTATGTAAATGATGTTGGACGCGGAACAAATCACTTTTCCCGCAAATCCCTTTTCCCTTTCCACAAAGTCCCGCGCATTACAGGACAAATGAATCCCTGAATATGATTATTGAAGATTGAACATGACTAGTAGTTTATTGTGTAAAAGAGTCAAGAGGTTACCACGATACCCCTTGTGTCTTCATGCGAAGACTATAAGAGGTATCGCAGTGTGCCATTTGAGTGTTTACTGGGTCAAAAGTCGGAAAATGAATACTCCACCAAATTCGATATTGATGAAAAGTTGTCAAGAATGCACCGTAAGCTCTTTATAATACGGCACGTTCAAAACGATAGCCAAACCGGATTCGTGATTTGGCACGCTTATTGACAATGTTCATACAATTTTAACTGTCATACCAAAAATAAATAACTCTAGACAAAAATAAAAACGATAAAAATATACATTTAATGTGTTTACACATTCATAACTTGTTCAGATGATATAAATATCCGACAAAATATTTCATCGTTCTGGCAACCACAAAATTGAATTCAAACATTGAACATTGATTTAATTAATATTCTTGCATTTCTGAAAAACATGGTAGAAAGGAAAAGCTAATTCAACACAATTATAATTAAAAGAATGACGAGATGCTCCAGTCACATGCTTACGCTGATTGGTTTTATCAAAACTTGAAGAGAACGGAAGAGAATAAATAAAACAAAAAACAGCTGAAGATAGTAAAACTCTTTTTAGATGAACTGATTCGAAAGAACAGGTCGTTCTTTCCACAGCTGGTTCAGCTCCATACTGGCATTTAGGTAATAATCTGTTTAATCAGCATTACACTGGAATTGAATTTAAAGTTTCTAATGATAATTTTGATTATTTTCAATATTTTCAATTATAGCCGGAAAGTAATTAAAATAAATTAAGCATCTATATGTCAAACACGTGGCCAACAACAAATATCTTTGCAGCCAACAAATATCATTCAGACAAAACAATAGCAAGCAACAAAAATTTTATTAAAAAATATCGTAATATTTTATTTTAAATCATTACTGATAACAAACCATAACGTTCGTTAATGAAGTAATACTAGTGTTAAATCGTAGCACCATTTTCCTTTAATATCAGCGAACATTTTACCTATCGATAATAAAGTTATATCTCTACTATACCGTTAGTATTTTACTGTAGTGCTTGTTGTGTTTAGCAATAAATATTCCTTTTTCAGAAAATAAGAAAAATATATTTATTTGCTTTATGCTTATTAATTTGTGTAGTCATTCTGTGTCATGTGAGTTAATATTAAAGAATAAATACACATTTTTACTAATTTTTTAAATTTATTTATACTATTTAGCATATCTTTGTCCAAACCAGGCGATAAAAAAACTAAATGAAAAATTACCGATGATTACTGGTAAATAAAAAATAGGGGGGAGGGGAAGGAAACAGGAATATTGTTATTGCGATATACGAGTAAAATTTGAAATAATCTGCTTGCTATGTATTAAAGGTATTAGTGCACCAAAGCTATACAACATATATAAAATATCACTAGGAACAAATAAGCACTGCGATGCAAAGAAGAAAGAATGACACCCCTACTATTCCCTTCACTCGAAGAAAAATTTAAAAAAAAAAAAAGATCGTACATGTGAGGCAAAGCAATATGAAAAATATTAAAAATAATGGCAACACTTACCTACTTAATTAACTTCACAATAAAGAAAATCCTGTGAACTTTCAATGAATTCCTTCACATGTCTACATAAATGGCTATGAATGTGCTCACTTCTTGTATTTATGCTGGTCTTCTTGGGACCTCGAAAATTTGTACCATACTTCTCCTACCATCACAATAACTGATACAAACGCTGAAAAGGAGAGCAGATACTTCAGCTAACTCTGAAGAAACTCTTAACTGCTCTAGATAATTAACATGCATAATAGCAAGAACAGAGCAAATCCCTACAAGGGCATGAAAATTCTCTCTGACAACACAACAACCCACTTCAATCGTTGAAATTTCTTAGACACTCAATTGACACAGGAGCATATTTATAATTGTTCAACTATTTAATTGAATATTTTTAAACTTTACATTGCCCCACACATCTGTTTATTCCTACAGCAGTTTCTCTGCAATCCCAAAGGAATCTGACCTACAGCTGTTATTCTGGCCTTTAAGATATTCTGTATAAAAGTGTATTCTGCGGTAACCATGGACACAACCAACAACTATACACGGTAACACTAAAACATCGCAACTATTGTTAAATAGAAATGAAAAATATAAATTTGAGATAATTATTAATAAACATTTTTACATAGACTCTCACACTTTCTCGAATACATTTCTGTTTCGTCGAGAGCTCTGACTTTCTGTGTTTTACAGAAATTAATTAAAATAAAAAAATTCGAGATAAAAACCAACGTTTTTATATAATGACAAAGTATATTAATTATTATACATTAAATTCAAAACAAACGATTGATAAACACATACAAAATTTAATTATAATTTCAATTTAATCAATCATTTATTGAATATTTTTTACTGAAAAAGTTTACAGCACATACAAGCTTTTCCTTCTTAGTTTCCAAATATTTTTAGATTACCAGATCTAACAGCGTGGAGGTGAGGTGAGGCTAATTTGAGTATGCTTGGCTAAGTGAAGATAAATCTACATGTATTACACGTCATACTCTTCTACACCCAAAAACGTGGACAAAACACAAATGAACTTTACTAAAAATTTACGAATGGAGCAAATAAAAGTTATGCATCTATTAATTTTTACTAATTCAGGATTTAGAGTCCACATGCCAATTATTTAAATTCTACTTTCTTAGTGCTTCTGAAATGCTGTACATCAAATACTAGAAAACATAATTTTTAACTTTAAAATTTACTTAAAAAGACACATTTGTGAGCGTATTAAGAAATTCATAATTATAAAATCAAAACAGGCATTTGAAAGTTTGTAAGTCATTCTATTAAAACTGGGAACCGGAATTCAGAAAAAATTATTGTGATATGACATGGCGCCAAATGTTGGAAACTTTCTTTCTTGCGAATGATTACGGACTAAAAGTCAAGATAGTATCTCCCCTTTGTGAGAAGAAAAGTTAACGAAATCTCATGCAGCGTATGGGGGAATTCCCGATGTCCCCGAGGGGGAAAGAATTTTTTTTTCTCAAAGCGCCGAGTGGAAGGGATATTTTGACTTATTAAAATTATTGAAATATGAGTTAAAACTTGTCGCAAATGTCTAAATATTGCATTGTTAGGCAAGTAAGAACGATTCCCAAAATTTCAAAGCTCTAGCTTTATGGGAAGTTGGTTAAATTAACGATCGAAAATTTGATGACACACACACTTACTCACACACACACTTTAAAAAAGAAAGAAATATGTTTGCAATTTTTCATAAGACTTTTACAGTTCATTTTAGCAATAACGCTTCATAATCTTGACGTATCAATAGCATTTCATAATCTTGAATTAGGAAGACTAACTATTATTGAAGATCTTACAGTTATATTTAGTTTCAAATGTAAAGAGATTGTATAAAGAGAGCTACTCATTTTGTTGGTGTGGTCAGCCGTAAATCACATGGTTTCACATACCATGGTTTCAAAACGTTAATTATGAATTTAACTCATTGTTAAAATCGGTTTTGAAGAACAACTTTTTTACGTTCAATCCATTTCTCGCATGCCATCGAGAAGATGCAAAATGAGTCTCAAAAGTTATTATTTGATGTTTGTGTTATTTAGGTCTCAAGTGAGTTGAAGTGGTGGATAGTATTAAATTTTAATATACTTTTATTGCTAATATCTGCAGAAAATTAGACGACATTGTTTGCCTCCGTTGTATTTATAGGAATGCTAATACAAACACACACAACACATACACATATATATACTACTGGTGTTTTGTCCATGTATATATATATACATCATGTAATAAACTAATTATATCAATCATAAATTTCCTACATTATTACATACGAAGCAACGTAATGAAAGAAATCATTAGGAAACAAAATAAAATTAATTAAACACAAATAAAATTATTAAAATTAAGTAAACAAACTAAAACTTAAACTTATTAAACAAAGAATCTAATAAGTAACAGTAAAGTGATTAGAGAAAGCCCACTGAAAGAAAAGAAAATTTTAGAATAATGGAAATAAAGAAATTAAGACAACTCTATAATTCGGAATGCAATAATGTTATTACTGATCAAAACATATCACACATCAGTGAATTATATTGTAATAAAATATGGTAACAAAATAGTCGCAAAATTCAAAAAATCAACAATAGAAAAGAGAAAAAAAAGTAAACATGGAACAAATATTAAATCAAATTCGATTAATTACAAATAGCAAAAATATACGTAAATAAATATCTTAAAAATTGAAAAACTATTAAAATCTAAAAGAAACATATTAATTATACAAAAAACATCTAAAAAACCTGTTAATTAAACAAACATTAAGCATGCAAGAAGCAAATTATAAGAAATATTAATGATTTGTCATCATAGAGTAGAAACTTTTTAAAAACAATAACCATCAGCTGAAAGTAATAGTTATAAAACCATATAAAAAATTAAACAAAATTCAAATAAAAAAAAACAAGCATTACTATCACCAAAATTTTAAGAACGAGAAAAACATTATAAAGTTCATGCCACCCGTAAGCCTAGTTACATCTACTCTCCGTGAAAAAATACACAGCCTAAATAAACACTAACTGATTGATTTAAAATGAAACCATACTAATAAATTAGATTTAAATGAAACAAAAAAAATTTACTATTAAGATTACTAACTAAAAATTAAATAAAATATTTAAAAAACATAATTAACTATAGACAACAAGAATAGATAACATCTGTAAGTATAAATATTATCTAAAAGAACAAAATTAAAGAAGAGTCTTCAACTAGATTGAAAAAGCCAATTTATTAAAAAAAAAAACATTTATTGTTAAAGAGAGAGAGAGAGAGAAATAGAATCAGGTAAAAAAAAGTGTTCCATGGAGAAATATAGAGTCAATATACAATAGAAAAAATATTTAAAAAAAGGCATATATATAGTTTTTAGTCACATTTATAACACACACACACACACACACGCACACACACACACATATATATATATAAGTCCATATGTTGCATAAGTATTGTATATATATTTGTTTCCTTTAATTTGATTCATAAATTTCAAATTTTTGCGTTTGTTTATTTAATTGACTTTATATCTTAAATTATCTTTGATACAAGCCAAGTTGTTGTGTTTTCTTTTATCAATTCTAAGCCTCTTTGGAATATTTATTTTATACTTAACTTTAATTTCATTTGCATCATTGTTTTTCTAATCGGTTTATAACGACTGATCTAGATTTTTGTAAAGTTTACCGTGTGTGTTTAACAAGGATTTCTCACGAGTAATGTTATTTTGTTTTGTCTGATATTTTGTTGAAATATTGATAAACGGCTTTAAAGTTTTGGTTGTTTTATATGACCTGTTCCAGCATACCTTTATTAATCATTTGTTAATACCTTTTCATGAATTTGTCGATTTAAATAAGTGTGCTGGTTGAAGGACTGGGGTGGTTGTATTCCCTGAAGATTGGTTCATTATGTTCTAAGCCCTTCCCGGGGAGCTCAGTTCCCTTGGGTGAAGAAAAGAAAATACATCCATTGATAAAATAAACATATTTATTTTCTGATATAAGCATTATCGCCCTCCTGTAGAGAACGCTTTGTAAGGGGCGAGTGTGTAAGGTGTTTGCTTATATTACACTCTAGTGAGAGGGAAATACTCCGGAAGGAGAACAAGAGATCTGTAATTTATTGTAGGTGACTTATACGCTAAAAATAAACTGCAGTACTCACCAACATAATGCTATAAAAGTATGTTTGGATAAAAGTTGATTGTTATTGTTAACTGCTTTCTTTTATTTGTCTGAAGTTTAAAGACAAAAAGGTGATTAAGAGCCAAAGTAAATTTGAAAGTAGAACAATACGTGAAAATTATGTGATTAAACTATAAGTAGAAATGAAGTTTATAAAACAGAAGGGAAAGTGAGAGATTTATAAATAGTAAAAAAGTAGTGTGCATTGTGTATTTTGTCTACAATATAAGCATTATATTAATCAATTTAGAGCTTTACTAACAATTTTAATTTCAGCCGATAATTAAAAGTTTCGTTCAAAAAACAAAACCTTACAGCAATCATTATCCTTTTTTAACAACTTATTTACTGAAAAAAAAATTCCACTCTAAAAGTTGAAATATTTCTTAAAAGAATTAACAAAGCAATAACGAAAAGAAAAAAAAAAAAATCTCAACCCCCGAACTATATAATTCCTAAATTAACTCACAAATTAAAAGACGCCTCTTTTAGAAATACCATCATCTCATTTTCTTTTCCAACTTGACATTTCAAACTACCCCATTTGTTGAAATTTCAGTCCTTTTGAGTGACGTGATAATTCACAAGCACGCGGCACAAACGAAATTCGAAACTTTCCGGCATTTTCACCAACCCTGGCCTAAAAAAGAACGAAACAGCAGCTCAGAAAATAGTTTCTGTCAAGCGGAACACCCTCTCATGCCGACTGACGATCTGGAACTGAGAAGCTTCAAAAATTGTCTGCAGAAGGTGAGGTCGGGAGATTAATTCCCCACGAGGAGTTAAATCTCTTTTTCTTCGAAAATCCTCTTATATTCTAGACGTTGGTCTGACGGATCACTCTTCTGAAAGATAGTTAGGACATGTTTCGCGGAACATACTTAACCCAGTGCATTAGTATCTTCATCCAGTGCAGTGGTCCATGGACATTGTGAACGAGACACAATTGTTCGTTCACATTCGAAAATTAGTGGACTTCTGTGTCGCATTTTAATCGCATTTGTATTGGTTTTTAGTCGTAATCGCATTTGTATTGGTTTTTAGTCGTAATCGCATTTGTGTACGATGATTTAAAAAAGACATTTAGAATAAATAGGTTTTTAGAGAAGTGCGAGCCATTTTTTTATTGGGAATCAATATTTTTAAAAATATAAATTTTAATATCCTATTAAGTTGCATAAGCAACTCTGTTCTTCATAAAGTATATAAGAAGATTGATGTATTATATGACAAATCCTCAAATAAAACTGTTCCATTTTTTAAAAAGAATTTAATCAGAGTTAATCTAAATTTTTTTGAAGTGACTTAAAATTCCTCTTCTGAAAAATATTTTCCTTGCAATAAAGTTAAACCGAGATTCGGCGTTTTTAGAAACTTACTTATTTTTTCTGTTGGAAAAAAAAAAAGCAGAATTAAATTTCATTTCAAATGTATAATAGTATTAGACTTTTGAAACACCCACCCACCCACCCACACAGTAACTTATGAATTTAGTAAGATTGAACATCTCTTCATATGCGATGGGAGAATAAAGAGCTTTGAAAAAGGAATTGTATAAAATATCAGACGACCATTTATGAAATGTAATTTATTCCTTCTTGAGAATAAAAATGTAGTTGTGATCAAATTGTATTTTAATCAATTATATATATTCCTGAAAACGATATCATTCAAAAATTTTATTTACGGTTAGAAACTTGAGTGATATGATATATAGATCAGTAGCGTTAAAATTAAATTTCGAAATTCTATGTTTCTTTATAAAACCAAACGTGTTGTTAATGCAGTCAATAGGGAGCAAAATTCTTTTTTTTAAAAAAAGTAAACGGCTCAATTATTGTTCAATTAACGTCGCGCTTAGAAGCTGCACGAGGGTTATTAGCGACTCACCTGACAATTTAGAGCTGCAGTCAAATGATGAGGCTGACACGTGAGCTGGTACCTCCCTCTACAAACTTCCCCACCACTCCATTGGGAGTGCTTGAAGTTTTTGCAGATTTAACGTTCATATCCCTTCTATACGAAAGGTGTTCAGAGGAATCACTATTCGAATCCATGAGTGTACTTACTCCTCAGGAAGTACCTTCTTTAGGTAATTTCTAGAATCAATGACCCAGAGAAATTCTAGTTAATTTTTTCTTTTTCAGTGAGGGTTTAGTAAACTCGGGTGACGTGCTCCCTCCCCCTCCAGCATACCCAAGCGATCTTCTCTACTTTGGACCTTTATGAACCATTCTTCCCTCTTTCCTTCTTAAGTCTAGATCACAGGTACACTTAGTTTGGCCCAACATAGTTAGATTTGGCTCTTGCGACATAAACTTTCATTCACTCTCCCCAGCATCAAAACGGAACGTTAACTAATTTTTAGATTATAGCATGTATATATCAAGAAAACGTATATTTCTTCACAGTTCTTATTTGTTAGTGAAAAGAACAGTAATGAAACTGGGAAAATAAATGATTTATTAATGGATTCCCTGGGATAATTGTCTAGTTTTGACTCATATTTTCAACCAATTTTATCCTTTTTCTCCGCATTTTCTAATGTCTAGATCACAAACACACATTGTTTGGTGCAGCATAGCCAGATTTGGCTCTTGTATCATAAACCTTTCCTTTGACTTACTTACGAGTTGACGAAGTTAGGAAGGGAGATACTGTCATCCTCACCTCTTATCCTGTAGTTTATAAACACTATGTCCATTGCCAAAACTTCTGTAAAGCTATTAGAGTGACACTTATCCAAAATAATAATTTTGAAAATTCTTCTTAGAATCGACACATTTTTTATTTCCCTTATTCCTACGTCCACCTTCAATTGACACTTAAAGAGATTTCTTTATTGTTTTGTTGATAATACACTTTATTATCATCAATATTTGCACAATTAACCAGGAAAAACAAAGACAACACCACAACTGTTCCGGATATTGACTCTAAACTTTCCAAATAAAACACGTCAGAAAAATTCAAACCTTTCGGTATAATAAGAGCATAATTACCCAAAGAAACGTTTCTAGACATTCCGAAGCCTACTACAAAAACTTAAGTATTCGTGTTTCTGATCATCCGAATTTAAGAATCCGTCACGGAACTCAATTTTTTCCTCGTGTCAAAGAGAGACTGATTGCACGGAGCAATTCAATCAGTGTCAAAAGCCCTACTTGGTTATCATTGTTGGTTTGCGGAGATCAATCCGTCGGAATCACGTATGCATTAGGCATAATTACCGATGGCAGTTTTGAAATCCGTGACCTCATCAATGTCAAGGGTTTGACAATGCTTCCGCGAGAACTCTGAGAAACTTTCTCATCGTAGGCGAGAAAACTGCTGTTGCCACCGATCTGACTAATACTTGAGATAATTAGTGCGAGCTGAACATCGAGGGAACATTACGTTCCATCGATGTTGTTTGGTTTGTTCGAGAATCGGAATATTAATTAGACAAAAGAATTTTGAGCGGTCAAACGGAATTGCTTGTCAAATGCCAGTAGTTTTACTTTCAAAGTAATTTCTAGTATGAGAGTGAATATGTGTGAGACGGAACACTATAAAATTATGGAGCTGCGACTAAATATTTTTTTCCCATTTTTAAAAACATACTTTGAAGTCTTTTATGAAGATACTAATTCTTATTTGTAAATTAAATGTGACATGAAAATTACCCTCCCTCCGGTTTATTTTAAATATTTTAAAATTTGAAAGTTTAAAAATGTTATGTGTGTGTTATTAATATTTGATGTAATAACACATCGCTCAATAACTCCCGAGTCTAAAATTGAAAACAACATTTTTTTTTGCAAAATCTTTTTTTATTCATCAACATAACTTTACTTTTTTGTTAATCACCTTTTGGGTGATGATTATGCTTTCAAATCTTCTTTTTTTTGTTTTTTGTTTTTTTTCAAAAAAAATTTTTTTTCTTTTTCAAAGTTTTTTTATTGCGGAGTAAATAGCGATAAACAGCTTTCTGAATCATCGACTCGTTGCTCCATCGAAAGCAATCGCGGCACCCACTTGGAAAAAACCTTTTTCACTTCACTTCAAAAAAACTTTTTCCTTTTCCGATCGACTTAAAATTTTGACACGTTTCAAGCAAAGATTAGTACTTTAGAAAGACCTGGTTACTGGTTTACTACGAGCGCCATCTCTGGGTTAGTCTTTGGAGTTATTGATCGATGTGTTATAAGGATTTTATCAGTGTAAAGTCACACACACACACACATATATAACTTTACACTGATAAAATCCTTACATTACACCAAATATTATAACAACACACACACATAACATTTTTATATTTTCCAATTTCAAGTTTTTTACATCTAAATTTCTTTTAAAATTTTTTATATTTTCAAGTATAATGCACAATTTCAAAAATCCTGAATAAGGGCTGTTTTAACCCTTAACATTTGATAGTTTCCGCTTCGGAGATATCTATGTTATCTTTTATACATATTTGAAAAGTTATTTTAGAACAGGAAATAGGTACGCACGTAAGTTTACGGCTCTGCGATAAAACACCTGTAATTGTTGAAAACTGTCCTTAAACGGGTTCTAGATTTGCTTTGTACGAAGCACGTATGGAAAGAAAAATTCGAAACACTTTCAATAATTTCACAGATGTTAAGAGGTTGTTTATCCGATTGAGAGGAGAGTTTCGATCGAAAAAGCAACCTCAAGGTCAATGTAGCACATTTAGAAGGAAAAGCAACTTGATGGAACACTACGTATTAATAAGGTTGAAGGGAAGTTGAAAATAAGGAAATAAAAAAGATTGACGATTATGTCCCAATATACAAAACATTGGAGGCCATAAACATGTTTACAGACATTTTGAAACATATTATTCAACACGTCCTGCGAACCCTTCTCCACATTTAGAAGACTCTATTTTGAAAAATTTCAAGCTAGAAAATTTACACAAAATCCTTTCAGTAATAAAGGATCTGTAACTATTTTTCCGTATCATTTATAATTTTTATTCCTTCGAACCAGGGTAACACGTATACTTTTGTTTTATTTTTATACACGTACTGTAATGATTTATTATTACACTCTCAATTCCTTTATTTAATAATGAATCGAGCGTTATGGGTTAATATATTTTAAGAATGTATCTTCTAAATTTCAAGCAGTTATTTTGAATCGTTTTCGAAGTATCAATTTAAAGATGAACAAACTAGAAAGTCCTCTACGCGGATACTCTATGTCTTAAAATATCAAAAATTATTATCAATGGCATTTCCTTGGTATAAAAATTTCCGGATGCGTAACTGAAATCGTGTTACTAAGATCATATTTCTAATCAAAGTGTTTGTTTTTTGCCATTTGAAACTTTTTCTTCCGGATACAATTCGTTCCTGATTGATTGTCAGGGTTTGTGAGATATGGAGCAACAACGGCTATTATCCCGTAGGAGTGCTGTTGTACATTTGCTTGTACATTTGAGATGAGTTTGAATGAATATTAACATATCATGGTGAGAATGGCATTCAAAATCAGGATGATATCATTACGTGTTAGCCTATATCTTTGGCTTAATTTAAAAATAGTTCCAAATCAGGTACTATTTTGGAATAAACAAAATAAAAAAAAAATGGAACTGTCGGAATAGAACGAGATGAATCTCTATTTTTTTTACCAAGAAAATTGACTTCTGTGTTAGTTTTTGTGCTTCCAGTCTCTTTCAATTTGATTCTGCTCAATGATAAAAACTCGTTAAATTTTTCATGGATGAAAGTTCTCGCCTTAAAGTGGCGAGGATCCGGAAAATATGGTAACTTATCAGTTGTCGACCTCGCCATATAACTGTTGTTGAAAATTTGAGTATTGGCTTTAAATTTGGCAGAAACAGGAAGAAGCATTCAACAACAGCAAAAATAAAAGCGAACCTATTTTTAATGTTTTTTTTTTTTTTTAAATGAAAACTTACTGCTGAATCCCTCTTGTGCCATATATTTACAAAACTTATAAAAGGAAGTTTAATTAAAACTAAGACAGGCACCTGTTATGAGGCATAAAATATAATAACAAATTTTGAGTGTTAAAATATTTCCGTACTTGAATACGGCAGAGTTTCTAACCGATTATATAAGCATTTTGAATTTAAACTAAGTGAAAACATGTTTAAAAAATGACTGAATATTATTATTCAAGAAAAACAAAGTATTTTTCGTATAATTCACCACATAACGGGAAGTGATAGATGTCTTTTTGCTTGTCGTTACAGATTACAAAGATCCTAAAGGAAAAAATTCTTGCATCAATTTTCCTTCATATCTAGGTAATGAATAATTTAGATGCTTTTTGGGGTTAAGTAATAAAAATTATTCGGTGATACAAAAGAGAGGCAAATTCATGAGGAAACTGAATAAGAACCTATTCAATTTAATTTATTTCCTTTTTCCACAAAAATATTTCAAAATCTTGCATAAAACCATCCCTCTTTGACAGAAAAATGCTATAATTTTGGTAAGCATTATGCTAAAATGATCTTGGATCTTTAGGCGATAGATTAGCGAAATTCGAAATATTGTCACACATCTTTTCTACACAAAAAATACTTGAATAGCATTAGTCCTAATCCAGTAAACCCCCATCAGTTTTAGAAAGAAAGAGGGAAAAAAGTTACAGAAAGGCGTGTTTAACTTTTTTTTAAAAACGAAATTCGTAAAGTTGGCCCGTGGGCTTTTTCGGTAACGACACAATTGGGTTAAAACGTGAGCATAGAATAGCTTTGGCGACAGCAGGCAATCGAGCGGAATGTAAAGAATTTCGGAAAATTGGGTTTGCGTCAAGAGAAAATCACATCTGTTCTGAAAAGAAAATGAAATGCTTATGTAAGTTTCTTAAATTACTCTTTAGACTACGAAAAAAATATTTAGTATAAGGAAATAGAGTTTATCCGCCAGTTACTTTTCAAACATTTCTCTTTTACAAAACATTTTTAAGTGATGAAAGTTTACAAATTTCCTTACAATCAATTTCAGAATCAAGAAGTCAATCTTCGGCTTGAGTGGGTAAGCGAACTGTTTTAGAATACTTTTGTATTTTAAAATAGTTTAAATAATGAAAAAGTCACTTTAAAACAGTTTAAATAAAAATATAACTACTATTAATAAAAAGAATTGCATACACAAATTCACTCGTGTACATTCGCTTGGTTTGGTAATTGTATTTTGTTAATTGAACCAAAAAAAATATCGCGTACAAAGTATAAAGATACATCAGCTCAAATTATAGTTTTATTTTAACGAAAAATAGTAATTTCGTTGAATGTTTTATGTTACATGTTAAATGTTATAAAATTCTGTGCTCCAATGAGCTCGATAAAAATAAATCTCAGTTGACGTTTGGCAAAATGTGTGTGTGTGTGGTTTTTGAAACAATTTTTTTTTTTCAAAACTTAAAAGATTACAAGCATATGCACTTTAGTCAAGAATAAGTAAATCAGAATTTTGCCTAGAGATGCTTATTTTCATCGTATACAATTTAAGAAAACTACATCTCATTAGTTTATTTATTAAGATGATTTATTAGAAGTGAGAATGGATATTATTTCTTGTAATAATATAAATGACAGTGCTACGTGTTTTGCAGCTATTCCGTGAATAATATATTTCCACATAAAAAACTAATAATTCTACTTCTTAAAATACTTAACTTATTACTCTTTTTATGCCACTTGAATAATTTTAGTTTGCAACTTTTTTTTATCTCAAAAAGTTGTGCATTAGTGAAACGTAATCCAGAACTAACAAGGTAGTGAACTATACACCAAAATTAATGTAGTAGAATATATTTCAAAAATAATATGAAAATATAGTACAGTAAAAAGAGTAATACGCTGCTGGCCATTCAAATTGCAACACCATGTAAGAACGCTAATATAAAAAAGATATTTATTGAAACAGTATGGCATGAAGACCAAATGATTACATTTGCAAGCAGTTTGGGGGTTTACAGTGGTTGGAAATTATTAAGAACAACTGGCACCCCTAGCATCTAAAACTGCCCTTACCCGGTTACGCATTGGGTCGAACTGGGCTCTGATAATAGAATCGCGCAACTCATTCCATGCTGCTTCAAGTCTATGCCATACTTCATTAACCGTATTAGCCGGAAAGGGCTTGTGTCTCAGGACCTATGACCTTTGTTTTCAACGGGTGACAGATCTGGAGCCCATGCAGGGCAGGACAACAATCGATTACCCAGTGTATTGAGGAATGTCAGAACACGACGTGCAACATGTGGTCTGACATTATCTTGTTGGAAGAGGGCGTTTGACAGGCCTCGAAAATAGGACACAATCACTGGACGTAAATGTCAGTAGTGTACCGATCTGCATTCAAATTACGCCGACCCGAACTAGAGATGTGCATGTCGCGTACCCAATTGCTGCCGAAACCATCACACCAGGTGCAGGGCCCTTGGGCCGATATCGAATGCAAACAGGCGACGAGCGGTCTCCTCGGAGCCTCCAGACAGGTATAAGACCACCAGAATACTACTCGCAGAACTGGGACTCGTCTGAAAAAACAACATTGTGCCACTCCTGTATCCAACATTGTCGTTCGTTACATCAGAGTCGCTATCCCTCTCTATGTTGCACTGTCAAGGGAAGCCGATATAATGGTCGTCGTGCTGAAAGTCCACGCTGTTGCAAACGTCGTCGCACCGTACGAGTGGATACTAGGAGTGCTGCAAATATACCTATTTCCTGATTAATGGGCCGTGATGTGGTTGTACTGTATTTTCATAATCAAAATAGCAGCAATGAAACGATTAAAATTAATTGAATGGTTAATTTAGATCAGTGGAACTATAATTGTTGGTCTTTGTATAAAGATGCGCATTTTACAATTTGTTTCTGTTTCTTATAATGGCAACCAGATAAAAAAAACAATATTGAAATATATTTATTCATGTTAATTGATGATACGTGTATAGATGTGAAAAAATTGACATGAATTTTGCCTTTCGCATTTTTCAACATAGCTGGGCAAAATTTTGTAATCTTCTTATTAGCTTAAACGAACTAAATTATTATGCTAACGAATTAACACAATGAACTACTAAAATTTTTCTCTTTATAGAGCAGAATATTTCTGTAAAATCAGGCAAAGATAATCTAAATTGCCTATAAATTTCAAATTTCATCCCAATTCGTTTATTTGTTCCAGAGATATTGAAAGGAAACCGTTATGAGGCCTTTTGCTAGATTACTTCGCAAACGATTTATGATTTCCCCGTTTTTTAAGTATTCATGATATATTACTAATGTTAATAATTATTATAGTCGATAGATAACTAAGATTAATAAATTAGTACTCCCATACGGTTCCTTAAATCTTCGTGATTTTGGATCCTAATTTCAAAATTAAATATTTCCTGTACTATTCACTTCAGGGGCTTAACATCTTCAAGTGTAAAGTTAATCCTAATCCTAAATATCCTGAGAATATTTTCTTTCCCATGAGATTAACTGCTTTTGGTAAACATGGGGAACATCTCGCAGTATATCCAAGCGATCCTTCTCCATTTTTGACCCTCGTTTTAGTTTGTAATCCAATTTTTCTTCTCCCCCCGTCAAGAATGTAGTTTAAGCAAATGTTTCGCACAACCTAGCCAGATTTGATTCTTGTGCCATAAGCTCTAATTCTCAGGACTACAAAGTATAATTAAATTTCGCATTTTTAGGACCACCAACTTCAGCAAAGTTCCTGAAACACTATGTGATATTATCATTCAGGTACAACACTTATTAAAAATACTTCAACTAGTATTTGAATATAAGAATTAAAATGAGCTCATTTGACAGATGGTAAGTTCTGGAAGAAGAGATAACCTCTGAGGCAAGATTGCACAATTTATTTTAAAAGACATTCATTCATTTATTCTTATTCCAAATTGCTGCTTCCTGATTGGTCATTAAATCCTGTTACCACCTCTTCACTCCTGTTAATTGCTAATGCTCAATCTTTCTGTTTAAAATATTTTATTTCTCCTAATATTAACAGAATACTAAATTATTAAATTAATTTCCTCTGAAAGTGAAGATTTTTTTTCGCAGCAAATCTCAACACGGTGATGTTTACTTCTAGTATCAGGCGAACAATATGCTAAACTAAAAAAGGATAACTCTCTTGATAATGGCAATGTGGATAATTACACATATAATAGCTTTTGAAATCTCTCCTTTAAATTTTTGATTTATCAAGGCCTTAAATGTTAATTTATCGGTAGAAATGTTTTAAATTTAATGTTTTTTTAATATTACCTTGGTATTAATTTTTAATTTACTCATGAGTAAGTGTAGAACCAAAGTTAAATTTCCCAATGAATTTTCAGTCAGATCTGGGACGAAAGCTCGGAAGGTTCAAGTATACTGAGAAGAAAATTCGCATTATTTGTCCAACTTCTCTTTTTACCCGTTATGATTACGGAACCTCAATTGAAGAAAAAGGCTTTTCTAGACCGTCGCATCAGTGGCATAATGGTTAACGAACTTTACCTATTTCGTGGGATTCCTTTAGCGAGTATCATGTGTATTGATTCTTATATTTTTAGAATTATGAGGGTCCCGCAATAAGTCATTAGGAAATCCCAGAGATGTTGATTGTAAGATCGAAAATGGTTTGTTTTTTAAGCATTTTGAATCACTAGACAGTAATCTCAGTTATTAATATTCGTAATCATGACACCTTTCGCATCTCAGAAATTCTTCACTTTAATTTTTCCGGCCGATGAGGTCATCCTCGTCTTCTTTGGAGTAGATTCGCTGGAAGCAAACCATTGTTTTAATTGTTGCTTGGTTTCTGGTGAAAATGATAATTCCATAAAAAAACGGCGGAAACAATTCGGCGCGGCAGCAAACAAGTTTTAATTTGACAGCAAATGGCTACTAAATCAAAATTAACCTATGAATCAATGTCAAATTTGTTTCAGCTCCGTTTAACAGATGACAGGATTAAATGGTTTTAATAATTTACCTTAATGATACTATTTGTCCTCAAATATAAGTACTTTTTGAACAACACTCGTATTATTTGTATAAGTGCGAGGCTCGTACTTATTACGTTATTATGTATGATTTTATTCTATTTAATATCGATTATTTTTTCTTTCAGAGATCTCACGTTCATTTCCCAAAGTTAGTTCATGCAAATATATTTCTGATCTGAAGTGAATTTCATCCTTTAGTTTTTGTTTATAAGAGTGCTATCTAATGCAAACAAGATAACATACGAGGCTTCATCGAAAAGTAATGCCTCCATGTCCATAACTTTTGTATTGGTCACCCGATGCTCCCAATTCATGTTGTACCTGAAAGTTACACGTATCCACTATGTAATATATTTCTTTTCTTTGTTCCCAGGTATCTTTGTTGTGTTGAGAACTAAAGAAGGCAGAGTGACACGAAGCTTTTAAGACTTCTAAATCCAAAATGCCATGCAATGTACTCGATTAGTTAATGGTCATATTCAAGATCAAAACTTATGATCGGAAATTCCGGACTCTTATAGAAGCTATGTGTACTAAATTATGTAGGTTTTAATTATCGGTCCATCCTTCACGTGACGAGGAAGAAAATGATGAATCGCTTGCGCAGTGTAATCTATTACAGTAACCGCTTTATTTATTCGACAGGCCCACACCCTCCCTGGATATCGAGCGTGAATATAGTTCTAACGGAGATACCAGAGAAAAATCACACAAGATAAAATTTTAAATGATTTAAACACATATTTAAAGTGTTTCGGCACATTCCGAACTTGTATAGACGATATCAATTTCCAAAAAAAACACAGGGTTATTAAAAATGATTCATCCGATTTCGAAATTCCACATTTTCTAAAATAAACGATAGGGAATGATGAGTAATACATGACTAAAAAGGAATAATATAGAATTTTTTTTATAAGTGTTCGATACAACTTCCTTTAGTTACATGTTTAGTGTCAATTCGATATGTAAATTTCTGCCAAACACGTTGTAAAGTGTCAGTGGTAATGGATTGAACAGCAGCAGAAATCCGCTGTTTAAGTTCACATAAATTTGTGGGTAATGGTGGTGGCGCATGCACTTTATCTTTTACAAATCCTTAAAGGAAGAAGTCGCATGAGGTATCAGGTACTTAGACACGGGAATCACAAATCAGGTGACTTAAGTGGCCAGCTGCGTAACATCAAATCATCTGGTCCACTGCGACCGATTCAAACGTGAGGTAGCTCAAAGCTTCTAAAACTGCTTTCGGGAGATAACTTCACGAAGAACACACGAGGGCTATCTATTTTTCATGGTATAAGACTTCCAAACTTTTCCTTTGTATTTCTGTATTACCTATCATTCTGTATCACATTTATTTTTTAAAATTTGGAATTTTAAAATCGGCACAATAATTTACAATAACCTTGTATTTTGTCTGTTTTGGCAGCAACAAAATTAAATTCAAACTTTGTATATTAATTTAATTGAATATTCTTACATCGGTAAGAGATACGACTCAAAAGAAAAAAGTTATACAACGCAATGATAGTTAAAACAAGTTGTGACGAACTACTCTAGTCGCATGATTACACTCATAATTTTCATTAGCACTTTAGAACCACCTAATGGGTTTTGAGAACCTTTTAATGTACTGTACACTCACTATACGTACACACGTGTTATGTTGTGAAAAGGGGACATGTAAGCCACAATAAAACAGGAAGCACTGTATCGGAATGAATATTGATTGTTACGATAAACAGTGGACGAAAATGCGAGTAGCGGTGTTTCGTGACCTGGGTGTCTAGGGTCAACAAACTCCCGAATCCACACGAAAAGATCTGGAAAGCGAATGACTCTATTTTTTCGGGATTATAAAATATACAGAACCATTAAATAATGAATTAAAGAGCACTTATTGTACATGACGTCCTAACAGTTTTATTTTCCAAATATATCTGGAGAGAATGATCAGATTTGAATGTAATTTAGCAGATAGGCTATTTATATCATTCTTTACATCAATCTACAGAAGGTGAGCTACACAATGGGATTATTATTTTTGTCACATATTAATTAGTTACGTTAATTAATTCATTCATTAACGTATAATAAATTATCTTCTTTTGAGCGATTAGTTGCCACTGTATTCGAGTGGTCAATAGTTGGGTGCGTTGCTTTCGTGGAATTGTGAATTCGAATTCTGATGTCGATGAAGAACCGCAGTGCATCTCAGGTGTCGTCCTCGTCGCTTGACCGAAGTTCAAAATTACGAGGATCGTCACCAATAGCCTATCAGTTTCTTCCATTTAACCAATTTTTTAACGAAAAACTTAAATGCAACTGAGATTCAAAACCTTCACATGGTGTGGTGTGGAAGTCAGATATCTGATACTCGTTCTGGTGAAGTTACTTGTTACTTGATCCAAGTTTTAAATTATATGGAAAAGGAGGCATGGTCTCAGTTTTCGTTTCAAAAATTTATCATAAATTCAAATTCCTTATGTATTTCGAAATAAAAAAAAAATCCCAAAACATTCGAACATGTTGCCAAGGCGTTATGGAGACGAAGAAATTATTGCCAAGGTGGTATAACGGATGGAATGTTTTGCAGTCAAATCCATGTAAAATAAAATTCTTGACGCCGACGAAACGATAGACATTTTTCTGCTAATCCTGCGTAAAGCTAGCACATTGTTGCCAAACAGTTTTCATTTCGTATACAATATGACAACTCATGAAACAACTCCTATTCATAAAAATAGGGATCATTTCATCTAGAATTATTTTCCACTTAAATTAAAGACATAAAAACGTGCTATATTTGGCGATTCATCGCTTTCGCTTGGCTAATGGAAAAGTACCTATGTTATTTGAGAACTCTCGGATCCGCAAACCAAAAATTTAGTTTAGAAAATGTGACACAAATTTTTGGCTTCTATACGGAATTATTCTGCAGTAGCACTGTTAATTGTTAAAAATATTATCAGAGTTTTTTGAACTCATTAATTTAAAATTATATCTCTCTTTTTTTATTTCTCCTTTTTCGCTGTTTAGACTTTAATTATGGTTTCACGAAATTACTCATACATTATGTTGTTACTTTTATCTGTGTATTTAGACCGTTACTAATTATTTCATTCATATATTAATAACCATGTAAAGTTTTTTAAAAACATAGTTTCTTAGATTTTCACCTATATTATATTTCCCGATAGCGTGGACATCATTAAAAAAATAAATCAAATCATTCATTACCTTATTAATGATGTATTTAAAGGGGAAAAAATAGCTCTCATTTTTCTCATGAGTAACTCCTTTTTGTTCAAATTACTACTTTTAAAAACATTACACATTGACGTTTACCACAATAAGGAAAAAACAACTGGAGGTGAAAATTAGAAGGAAAATTCAAAACTCTGTGATCGAAAGATGATTAATAATGCAAAAAATGGCACTTCAGTCGATGGGAAACATGCTAAAATTAGCTATTGATAGTTTCACCTGATAATATACTCAGAACTTTTCTGACATATTTAGAAAAAGAAATTTTTTCTCGATGTCTGCTGAAGATAGTATTAATAATAAGAATACCTTTTTTCCCTGTGTTAAACTCCGCTATCACAATCATTGAACCTTGACCATGTAACAACCAACAAAGTTCAGTTCTATATATCTCATTCTTTTCATTTTTTTGGTAATAATTCAGAGACAACATTATTTTTTGATAACTATATATATTCTAACTTATTAAAGAAAATATGAAAAATCTCCTTTTGACCATTTTCATTTACGAAAACTCGTTTCTTCTTCGTAAAAGTCGAGTTGAATATCGGATAATATGGAATGACTGAACAGGAATTATTTAATGATATTTAATATATTTATCCGTTTGTTGACTTTATTGTTGATGTCATATTTTTGTTTTTTTGACGTTATATGTAAATGTTACGTTTCTATAAATGTTAATAGGGAAATATCTGTTGAAAAATCTTAACCATTCCTTAAAAGACTTTATTTAAAAACTATGTTTAGTAGAATATCATGCGCGCATTAATATCAGAATAATAATTTGATGAAAAAATACACTCTGATACTTTGTTTATTTACATATCGCCCTAGAAGCAACACGGTGGCCGCAGCATCTTGGAGGTCAAGGTCGCGAATTCGCTACACCCGAGTTCCGATCTTCCTCTCATAACTTTCACCCCCCTGACTACTGGAAGACTCAAAGGTTCATTTTAGCTGTTCCATCTAACATGCAGCTATTAGAACGTAGAGCCTTTTGTGGAATCAGGACGTGAATAATGGATGTGGATTTGAATATCACAGAATCCATAGATCGTAACCATAACAAATCGACTGCTGCGGCCTCACAGGGTGTGGTAGGATAGTGGTCAAGGTCGCTAGTTCGTGATCAGTGTTGATTTCATCGAGTCCAGGGCTCGAGTACTGACGCTCTTAAAGAGTTGTCACCTTGCAGGGTTAATGTATGTTAAATCTGTCGAAACTCTTAAATGTTCCTTTCGGCGAGGTACGAAATTTCGGAAAGAAGGAATGCCAATTCAAGTTTCGTTCTCATCACTTGAGTGAGGTTCAAAATGACGAGATCTGTCGGCAATTGTCCTCTTTTTCCCGGGAGATTGGTTTAACTGTTCTAAGCCTTTAAGGTCTCCTTGGGTGATTGCCAATAGCCCCCGTTCTGCTTCTATGTGCGACATTAATGCGCAATCAAATCGAGCTGCGGCATTTGCGATAGATGTCCCATCATAATGCATGTTTTCATTCTTTAAAGGATGCATATGACATATTACTTAAAAATATTTGATAAAAGTCAAAATTTATTTTTCGGAATATGCCCTTTATAACTGGATTAGTTTCAGCTTTTTAGTAATATGTATTAACAATTTTAATTCGAATAGTTCATATATGTTACGAAAATATCTTCATTGTATGGAACATTTAATTTAAATTTGCTCAATGTTTAACTTTATTATGGAAGCATTTGAATTAAGTTAAGTGAATAGTTTTATTACTTTTTTTTAAACGGTTCTGCATTTCTAATGAGAAATTTTTGTTTGTCACTACAGCTATATAAATTGTTTAGAATAATTGATTATAATAAAATTTTATTTTTAACTTTATGAAAGAAAACGCGGTCTGTTGACAACAAATGGAATGTTAAATTCACTGAAAGTGTGTTCAACACCTCAAGAATTAAAAATAAAATTTGAAAACTTACTGTTCTTCCTAATATGCTATTAGTTTAGTATCTAAAATGTTTTAAATACCTCAAAAAAGCAGCAGCTTCTTAATTTTGAATAAATAAAATTATTTTTATACTAATGGAACATAATTAAAAATTTACAAACATTTTCAATGTAAACTGCAGGCAATTATTTAACACTGTTCTAAAAAGGTATTAAAATAACGCAGAGAGAAATCTCACATATGCAATCGGAAAATTACATTTTTTATATAAAAATTTTCTTTAAAGAAAAACGGAAAAAAATAATTTCTAAGAATTTGATTCTGTCTTGCATAGCAAAAAAATTCATTTAAATGGGTGGATTAACCAAATTCAGCGAAACTAATTTTATTACTTTTTTAAATTTAGTTATTTATAGTAATTGAATTTGTTGATTACTTGTTTCTAATTGAATGACGTAATTTTATTTATGGCTAACGTACATCAAACAATGTGTTTGGACGAAACATATGTTTGCAAATTAGTTGTAGTAAATAATGGAATATGGAGAATTCAATGAAGAATAAGCTAAGAGTAAGACCATTAGCTTGTCTTAAAACATTTAAATTTGAGTGGTTGATTTATTGATTATTTATCAACATCGCATTTAGAAGCAATAAGAGTGTTATTGTCGACTAATCTTATAATTTTAAGCAATTGTCAAAAAATGAGGACTACACATGAGAGGGCACCTCATTCTTCAAATTTCCACACCGTGACCACGGGAGGATACGGACACTTGACGGATTCAATGTGTATCAGCTTCAATACACGGTGAGTCTCGAACTCATGACTTGATCGCAACAATTCCGGCAGGAGCTTGCGATCATGACCACACAAGTAATCATCTTCATCTTAAGAGACTCCCCCCCCTAATTTTTAATTAATGTTTTTATTTATTTTGGGGGAACAACCCTTTTGGATCATTGAATAAGATCTTACAACATTTTGGCAAAATCGAATTATGTAAAAAACTTTTATGCAGTTGGTTGATTGATTATTTAACAAAGGCGCATTTTAAGGCAACAGCAGAAATATTGGCAGTGCTTAACGTAAATCTGAACCCTGGTCAAGTAATGAGAGCGATGCCTTAGCTAGCACTCGATATCCTAGCTTCCATACCATCTCAATGTGAGGACTTCGAATGTCGACAGATTGAGTGCACCAACTCCACCAAACGACGGGTCTTTATTGGAATCTGGACTCCAACGAGAAGTTTCGTTTGTACTTCACCGGTCGCGATCTTGCGACTTTTTTGATCACTCTTACTATTGCGGCCGCAGTTAAAGTCAGAATTGATGATCAAAAGTATTTAAGTGCCCTTTAAACTCATCTTCAGACAGAGATTTTAATTACCTTTTGCCTATCAAGATCAAAACTCTCGGACATATTTATCCCTATACCAAACAAAGAGCTTATTTGAAGTAGAAAATGAGTTAGATGTTTTGATCTCCACGAGAAAAAATTTATTCTTTTATGGGTCATCACATGCTATTCCTTCTGACTAACCTCTGGGGTTGTTTTAATACGTTATTCGAATTGAAAAACTTGACTTGTGAAGGAATCGCGACTTAAGTAAATTAGTATTATTATACCAGATGTGTAATGGATAGGAAAAGTGAAGATAGAAAGATTAGAGGTATTAGAGGGAGATTGCGGGAAATTGATTTTGGAACTACTTGGACTTATAGAATTATGCTTCTAGTTACATGTGGTTGCGCACAAGATTCCTACAAGGTTCGCTTCAATTACACAAAACCCGTCATCGATCCTTACACGAGAAATTCTCTGATTATCAAATACTTGTTTCTGTATCAGAGGGTTTCCCAGGTAAGAGCATTGTAATTCCACCGGAGTATTCAGGATGTCTCGAAACTCATGCATAAAAATTTAAGGGATGACAGAAAACATCTAAACACGCAATTTTCACCGACAAGCAAGGCTAGACAGCGCTGTAATGGAAAGCATAAAGCGTGAGTTTTCTTACACATCGTCATTTATACAGTGTATTTTAGGGGGCATGGTATTTTTCTGATTACTGCATATAGCTATGTCTCTTGAAACCTATGGTAGAAATGACGACGTGTAAGAAAACTCGCACCTTATGCTTTCCATTACAGCGCTTTCTAGCGGTTCACTGCTTGCTTTCCGCCCATAAATTGTGAGGTAAAAACTGCTTGTTTAGATGTTTTCTATCACCCCTTGATTTTTCGACCATGGGTTTCGAAACATCCTGCATAAGGTTTTACATTGTCTTCACAGTGTTCCGAAACGACATAGCATTTCAGGTGCCATAGAAAAACTGAACTAGAGGAATTGTCATACCAATTCCTTTCTGATTCCGGGGAGGGTAATGTTGGTCGTCATTGTAACGCATTCTCGTTGTTAATATTAAGAATAATCGAGAAGCAATAAATAATCAGTCAATAAACAGAGAATCAAGGAAATTTTTAAATACTTTGCAACTCCCGCTTTAATTCTTTCTTGTTTTCTTCCCTAAACACAGTGATTAATTATTAAACTCCCACTGAAGATACATAGAAGCAAATAAAATACTTGACTTATAACCACTGAATTATAGATAAGCTCGCTCTCTTTCGAATCCCACATAATTAATCAATTTTAGATTATGGCCTAATAATGAAATCTAAGCTTACTAAATTACTTATTCCGATTTAAAACATTGCTTGCTAATTACCGGTTTATAAAAGCTTGAGGTACTTAACTAAGATCCCTAGGTAATGATAAATTAAGTTTCATAGCTAGTTACTTATATTTGAGATCAAAAATAGTATTAACACCTCAATCTTTAATAAATTATGCATTCAGATATCGAGATTGGACATGTTCTTAGACTTTGAAGACTAATGCAATAGGAGCAAAGCCTGTGCATCTCAAACTTGTGAAGAAAAATCATTCTCCGCTATTGAGTTGCAGTGGGAAAAGGAGATATTGATTGATCGTTTATTACCGTAGCATTTAAAAGCAATACAAAGGATTCTGGTTATAGAATTCGTAATTCTAAACCATGGTGAAGTGACGAGGATGATGCCTGAGAGGGCACCGCCCTTTTCAAACTCCCACATCTCGCAGTGTTAGGACTTGGAGCCTCGACAGATTTAATGTGCGTTAGCCTCGCTATTTGGTGGCCTTGAGTGAAGTCAAGATTTCTATCCCGGACTAGACGGAAATAAAAACCGACTGCGAACCCACGATTAGTGCTGACTCACCGTCTATTATGTCACGACCTTGACTAAAATGAGAGGTACGGGAGCTGACTAGGCAGTTGATTATTTCAGAGGTATAGCAATACTGAAATTTAATTTCAGACATTTTTCTTGTAAAGTGTTTCAGATTGAAAACTATCTTTGACTTTTTCAAACAGTCAAATCTTGTGAAAAAAATACACGACCCTTAAGAAAAACAATCAACTTTATCGTCGAAATGTCATTGGAGTGTCTTCATTTTGAAATTCGATAATGTATTGAAGGTAGATTTCTTTCTTCTGTTAATGTTTTTAAGGAATCTTCTAACTGCAGTATCAAATTCTAATCATTTTAGGCAAAATTAATCTGTATCATTCTTTTCCATGCTTTGTTGCAATAAGAAGTGGAAAAATTTCATTAGGTAGAAGGACATAAGGAGAAAAATAGTTATTATCATTATCATTTATATTCATCATTTTTTATTTATACACAAATGTCTTCGGTTTGTGCACCGTCAACCAAGGAGGCCGGATATAATAACTTTTTCCCTCTTTCGTCCGGTAATTACATACAAATATGTCTCCTATTGCAAAACATCTAAATTTCGTCGTTGAATTCCTTCGGAGAAAGCAACAGGAAAACCTTTTTCGCAACTAATTAATGAATATAGCTAATTGCAAAAGTGTTTGGAATGTTAACGAGGAAATATTTCTTCTGCATATACTAGTTGTTTTTTTCCACCAGAAAACGTTCTAAAATTTATTTTTATACTATGTTTTTACATCATTATTTTAACTCGTTTTAGTCACAGTTATACCATTTTACGGGCTTATTTTCATGCTAAGCGAGTACCACGAGACGGAACTTAAGGTGCCACTTAAGATATTGATCTACGTCTTTAATATGCTTGTTTGGATTTTTTAATATTTGCTCCTCATTTTTCGATAAATTAAAAAAAAAAAACACTTCTGGGAATCTTTTATTGCATTTCGATGTAGCATTAGTGTTGTGTACAGCATGTTGCCAGTTATACCTGACTACATGATTTGTTATTTAAAGGTGCGTGTAGAGTGTAACAGGTTTTCAAGCGCATTTCCCTTGAACTAACTTTTTGGGCTATTTTATTGCTTTGTTTGAATAGAGAGAACCTCGACTTCAGAAAGAACCGCGACACATGTAAATTAACATTTAAAAAAAAGTGTAGTAAATAGGTAATTCGCTGTTAGAGAAATGGAAGATCAGTATAGATGAAGAAAACGCTGCGTAAATTCAACACTACTGATGCTAATAATTCATTGGTGAACAGGGACAGCCATCTGGGGGGTGTGGCGGATGTCTATGCGCCGGAGCCCCATGATTGAACCCCCCCCCCTCCCAAATGATTAAGAACTAAAATAATGTACTCTTGAAAACGAAAACTCACTTGATAATATTCCTATCGTTGTCAGTATGATATGTAAAAACCTCTTTTTATCGTAAACATTATAAATGAAGATTGCAGAATTTTGACGATTTTAAAATTAATTCTTGATTATGCGAATGTTTAGTTTTTGTGTGCAAAACGCTTAAATGCACTTACTACCTTAAGCATCGAAAAGGGAATTGAAAAAGGAAAAAAAAAAAAAAATTGAAGCAATTAATATATTAGCAAAAACAAAATCACGCATATTAAAAAAACATGCATTCGCAATGTTCGTATTTTTTTTTATACGTTATCTAAAGGGTCCCAAATGGTTTAATTTAGGACCTCAAATGGTTCTTGCACTCCTTTATAGAGATGGACGACTCTGTTGGCGAATATTCGAAATTACAAACACTAAACTACGATAGGTTCAGTAAATTTTAGTTGTAAGCAGTTATATTGGTTGGACCGCAAAGATATTCGTTGGGGGCAGTCTGTGGCCCTCGAGTTCGACATGTTTGGTCTAAAGGCTGATACTCGACTCGGGTCCTACTCATAGAAGTATATAGGACTGGAGGAAATTTTGCCTGTTAGTAAGAGAAGTAGAATTTTCAGTTATAATTTTTGGTTGAAGACTTGATTTGGTAAACGTTCCACATTTGTATTAAAAGCTAATGTTTTGGATCATTCTAAAGGGTAGAATAAACCAAGTTATATTTCCTTGAATGATTATTTATTGCCTCTCGTTGTCTCATCATGCTAACAACGAAGCGGATGAGTTACAAACCTTATTGCTCACAAACATATATACATGTCAAAAGAATTTCTAGCCAGCCGCCGCGGCAAGCCATCTCCTGTCGGTTTTTCGACGAGTCTAAAGAGAATTCTCTATTTAAAACAGGCTATTTAGAACGAGTTGGTTCTTAAGTGTATACACACCTTAATAATTATTAAGGTGTGTATATTAAGGTAAGGTGTGTAACAAATATGTCACATATTTCGTATTTCGTGACTAACAATGAAGCCTTCATGTCCTACTTAAATCAGTTTGAAATCAAAACATTTTTTTTAATTACAGAAGCTACCTTGGGGGTAAGTCAAAATATTTACTGACTGAAATAGAGAAATCAGTTTTACATGATCAAATATATATTTTTTGAAGGGTATAGAAATCGATTTCCAATCCTGTTATTTTCAGAAGTAGCTAATAAAATATCAGAGATCATTCAGTCGGAATTTCAATTAAATTTTACGGTGTTCTTCGAAATTTGCGTTCTGGAAGCAAAACTAAATAGAGCAAATTTTATGTTACATTGTTTAAATATTGTCAAACTAGGTTTAGTATATAATAATTAATTGTTTCAAAGAGAAAGTTATGCATTCTTGTGAGAAGATATTATAAAGAAAAATGTAGAATATTTTCCCAACAAAGGTACAAATTATTTTTAAGGTATTTTCCTTAGCTTGTTTTAAAACCGCTTACATCTACTGATATAAAAGAGATTAAAGAAAAAGAGATACAAGATTTCTTTTTAAAAATGTAAGCCAATAAAACTTTATTTGAAAAATTGTGTGCCTGTTTTAAAATAGTATCGAGAAATATTATTGACTGTTTTAAACTAATATGATACCAATTTGTTTTTACGTTCATTTAAATAGTTAATATAATATAAATTTGGTTAAAAAATTAACAAAAAGGATGAATATAATATTTAATGAAATGCATACAAATGAGAAAATAACATTAATTAGCTGATACAATTCCTTAAAAAATATTGGTTGATTGAATATTTGGAAGTTTCCGTAAATTAGTAGGACACGCACAAAATAGATTTAATAATTCTTTATCGTTAATTAAAAATAATTTTAAGATATTGCTCCTAACGCTTATAAAAGTTATCTGATTACCTTCTGATATTGCAGATTCAGAACATTTATTTTGCGAGAATGATGTTGGAATTTTCATGATAAAACAGCTAATATAAGTATGTAGAAGTACAGAATTTATAATTCCCACTTCCAATTCGACTGTACTGCCATTTAGGCGGTATATTTACGTCAAGGCGATTAAATTTTATCCATAACCTGCTGCCATCTTGTGGATAAATTAGAAATAAATTTTATTTTGTAATTATTTAAAGTCAGATAGAGTAGCTTAATATACAACGTAAGATTAAATAAACTATCTTCAGATTTTCGTATGGTATTCTTAAGAAATTTACATTTAGAGAAGTTTTTTTTTCCATTTCTTCGGTGAGTTTTAAGTTATTTCGTCAACTGAACAATGAACTTATTTTTAATCTTTACTCTTAAGCCACTTTATGTAGATTACACGCATTTTTGATCAATTTAAAAGTAAAATATTTTTGATTGCCTATAAAAGTACTCCTTTTTTTGTTAATTTTTTTTTTTACAAATGTTTCAAATTTGTAAAAAATATTGTATAGAGTGCATTTAAAGCGATAGATGGCAGCACGATAAGAGTTGACATTTTTACCAATAACTTCTAAACTTGTACGATTAAAATAATATTTCCGTTAGTTTTTATATTTTAATGTGGTCGTTTATAACACTCTTATTGTTTTCTAATTCTATCGTCATTATTAATAATAAGTCGTAGGTCTTTTACGTTTACCGCAATTTTCTTTTTCTATAAATGAAATACTTTATATAGAGAAGGTTTATACTACTCTATATAAAGTATTAGAACTTATTAACTGGTTCGTAGTTGGAATGATATTTTACATGACATTTAAAGAAACATAAAAAACTGTTTTTCCGTAATGATACTTCTGTGACGGGGTATTAACTTTGTGTTTATATTTAACCGTCCTGTTGTTGAATTCTCGCGCTAAATTAAATTTTAGAGGGAATGATTCTATGTTTGCCCTGTTATAGTTATAAATTTTACTTAGAGTAAGATTTGTTTGCTCCGAACATGAGAAAGAGAGAGAGGGAGAAGGCTTTTAAGTTATAGCTTAAAGTCAAGTGCTTGATCTTCAAATGGGTGGGTGATGAACATCGAAGTGGAAGTAAAACTCATTATTTTGGAACTGGAGCTAAGTGTAGTATAACGTCACTTTCACAAGCTGAAGGGAGGGGTTTCATTACTAAAAGTATTATTTTTGACAGCCTCTATCAGTTATCTTCAAAAAACTCATCAACTGATTTGGATCAGATTATCTCATTTTGTCAGAATTACACTATTAGTCATAAGCGAAGGTCTTTCTCTCCAAAACAAACCTTGAGATAAAAAATACTCCACCCTCATAACCTTCCCTTCCCTAAATAGGTCTAATCGATCAATTTCTATAAATTATTTGACTATCTCTCGTTAGTTTTAAATGTGAGTTACAACATTTTCAGATATGTAAAACTATTTTTTTTCTTGTTAATTAAAAGATATTCTACCTGACTCAGTCTAATCGTCTATCACCAATATGCGCAGAAATACATATAAAATAAATGTAATATTTTTGGATGGTTTGCATTTGAAATAATGCTCAGTAGATGACGCGTGATGGACAAATATTTTCATCATTATTTGGTTTTCGTAGAGGATATGACTTTTATTTGACATTTGTCGAAAAGAAATAATCCACTCTCAACTCCGGACTATAAGGCAGAATTTCACATGATAATGGAAAGAGAAATCACAAATAATTTTATATTCAGATGGAATTAAACGTGAAGCAGATACAACAGATAAATTAGTTTCCACGTATGCATGCAAAAGGGAAATTAGGGGATGATCTGTGCTTTTATTCTACAGTACAATTGACTTAGCACTAACAAATGTCTTAGTTGTTTTATGTATGCAAATTCTTATTAAAATCGAAACAAGCTGTGTGAAAGTTACCTTTTTTTAATAAAAAGAAACTGAACTTCTCAGACATATTAGGAAGATAAAAACATATCGCAGTAACAATAAAGAAATTTGCAATTTAGGCAGATGGAAAGTTGTGCCGTGTTAAAGAAGAATTAAAGATAGCATACCCCTCCCCCCCAAAAAAAAATAACAATCAAAGCCCATATCTTTCCTTTAAAATATCAAAGAAGCTGTAGATCAAATCTGATAGGGGACTGTTTTATATTCTCATCAAAGAATCTGCCGAAATATGGAATTTCAAATGTATCAAGGGGCTCGAAATTATTAAACTTGGGGATACGGAATAGAGTCAGATGAGGGTAACTATTCATGGATTCTGCAGCGTCGAAATAGAATATTTATGTGGTAAGGCTCACTTGAAAATAATTGTATGATACTGAATAGTACGGATGATTGGAACTTTGGCTCAAAGAACTAGACTTATTAAGAGGAGAATGAATGAGAATCGTGGTGACGAACCTCGAAATTTCGAGGAATTTGACGAACAACAAATGTTCTTTTCACACGAAATTTTTCAAGAGAAAAGAACATTTGAACTCTCTCCAAATTCTATCTCTCCAAATTCTTCATCACGCCTATGGGAAGACTTGGGCCCTGCATCATATTTAATATGCATCAACTCCTCTACAAGGCAGGTCTTTAGGTGCATCAGGGCTCGAACCCACGACTCGAACCCAAAGTTGGCCTCGAGTTCGTGACTATGACCACTAGACTATCGGAGCCTAATTTATTTATTTTTGATAATCTTATTTATATATGAGACTTTAATTAGGTAATTGTTTACTAACATAGCACCTAGAATCAACACGAATGATATTGGTGACATCCCTCGCCATTTTGAACCTCGTTCAAATGATGAGGTTCATACCCGAGCCTGTACCTCCCTCTCCAAATTTCTACAACAAGCAAATGGGAGTTTTTTTAGCCTCGGCCAATTTAATGTTCGTCAGCTCCGCTGCACAGAGAACCTTTCGTGACGCCACGTTGAGGCTTGCGGCCGAGTCCAATCAATCAGACATCCCGTTAACACTCAGAATGGCATACAACCAAACCACTACTATCGTTAACAGTTTCACTGGCAAAACCCTCAAAGACTTCAGTAAAGATAAAAGATGGGAGTGCCTTATAGCGCAGGTGAGAGAGAGGGGATAACACATGGATCAATAAGTTCCGAGACTAACCCAGAGATGGCGCTCGTAGTAAACCAGTAACCAGGCCTTTCTAGAGTACTGACCTTTGCTTGAAACGTGTCAAAATTTTAAGTCGATCGGACCAGAAACAGCTGAGTTATCGAGGTTGGAGTAAAGTCGTTTTGTAGTTTGTTTAAAAAATGGAAAAAACCGAGTTTCGTGTTCTGATAAAACATTGTTTTTTAATGAGTAAAAACACCGTGCAAGCGAAACAATGGATTGAAAAATGTTACCTGGACTCTTGTCCATCAAAAGCAACGATTTGTCGGTGGTTTGCCGAGTTTAAACGTGGTCGTACCGACACAAATGACGCGGAACGCTCGGGTAGACCTGTGGAAGCCGTTACACCGGAAAATGGGAGTGAAGTGACAAAAATTATAATGAAAGATCGTAAAGTGAAGCTCCGTGAGATTGCTGAGATGACACAGATATCATATGGAAGTGTATTTACTATCCTTCATGAAAAATTGAGCATGAAAAAGGTTTTTTTCCAAGTGGGTGCCGTGATTGCTTTCGATGGAACAAAAACAGCAACGAGTCGATGATTCAGAAAGCTGTTTATCGCTATTTACTCGCAACAAAAAAGATTTCTTGCGTCGTTACGTGACCATGGACGAAACATGGATACATCAATACACTCCAGAGTCGAAACGGCAGTCATCTGAGTGGCGCACAGCTGGCGAAAGCCGTCCGAAGCGTCCGAAAACGCAGCAGTCAGCTGGCAAAGTCATGGCGTCAGTTTTTTGGGATACGCATGGCGTGATTTTCATTGACTACCTCGAAAAAGATAAATCGATCAACAGTGATTATTATATTGACTTGCTGGTGCGTTTGAAGGAGGAAATCGCAAAAAAACGACCGCACATGCAGAGAAAAAAAATCCTTTTTCACCAAGACAATGCACCCTGCCACAAGTCGATGAAAACAATGGCAAAATTGAACGAATTGGGCTTTGATCTGCTTCCCCACTCACCATACTCGCCAGATTTAGCCCCCAGTGACTACTGGCTCTTTGCTGATCTTAAAAAAATGCTCCAGGGAAAAAGATTTGGCTCAAATGAAGAGGTCATCGCTGAAACTGAAGCTTATTTTGAAGAGAAAGATAATTTTTTTTATAAACATGGTATTGAAAAATTGGAAAAGCGTTGGAACGATTGTATCACCCTAAAAGGTGATTATGTTGATGAATAAAAAAAAATTTTGCAAAAAAAATGTTTTCAATGTTAGTCTCGGGACTTATTGATCCATGTGTTACATATTCCATTGCACTTGGAACACGCTGAGGTTATCACGTGTTTTCGCCTTGATATCCCGTTATGTCAGACCTCCAATATGGACGCCAGTCACCTGCAGAGCTGATCGAATTCGACATTCTACCTGTGGACATATCAGCCAGCTACTGGGTGGCTCCGGGTCGAATGGCTGTAGCCACGAATGGGAGTAAGCTAAGTGAAATGAAATGAATGAATCCGAAAAAATGGTAGACCCTCTCTTTTTCTTCAAGACTTTCTTTCGTTGTTTGGGATATGTCAGTCACCGTTTTATCAAAAACACTCGTTGTCGTATCTACAAATTTCCCCACACATCTATTGTTCAGGTAGCAATATTCTTACTTTTTTTCTTTTTAAAGCTTTGCTGATCCTTGATTAAAGCCTCTTTTTTTAGTTAATTTTTCCAGTATGTCACTGTATTGTCACTCAAATCAATAAAGAGAGGATACAATATTTTGTTTTCATCATTATTAAAATTCTATTCTTATCCATGCGAATTTAACATCAAAATCAATTAATATAAATAATCTAAATCCGTTAAGAAGTAGTAGTATTTATCTATCAGCAGTAAAAAAATCGTTTCGCCTCGAGCATTTTGTGTCAGATTCATTATCTTTTGCAACTGTCAAAATTAAATTAAGAAACTAGCAATGAACACGAAAAAAGTTCATAGTTTTAGTTATTTGCGATAATTAGTTACCGTCAAGGTAAATATCTCTTCAGAAGTATTATTAAAAATGTCGAAGACACATAAAGATCAAAAACTGCTTCGGTGTTACAGACTTTTCAGATAATTATTTAAAATTAATAATTATTTGTTATCCATTTCCTTTTTCTGATTAGGCTATTTATATTTCGAAATCTTCATCACTTAAAATTAGTTAAACATATACATGTGAATAAACACAATATTTTAAATTTAAAATAGAATAAAAAAGATTAAGAGGTAGACAAAATATTTTTTTGTTATATCTCCTCCGTAGAAATCTGAAATAACCTGTTAAAAATGTCATATTCATTAAATATTTCATACAAGCGTTTCTTTTTCATTATTATTGATTCTCCAGATGACGGTTTTAATTGTAACTAAATGGAAAGGACACTGTTTCTTGATAACGTAATAAATATTAGTATTCTTTTTACATTTTCTTTGTTGCTATTTGCCTTATTTTAAAATTTTTATCACTCATTTGAGAAAGAATATTTTGGTCAAATCAAGAGTGAGCAAACTACAGTCTGCAAACCAAATCCGGCCTATCGTATATTTTATCCGGCTCGCGGGTTATTATCATTTTTGTTTGAAAAAATTACTACAGCGGTTTTCGTATCTTGTTGCAAGTGTCAAACACATTTCGGCATTTCATAATCCATTTGGCTGTACAATTCAGGAACTTCCCTCAGATCTTCAATTATGATCTGTAAAATGGCAACATGCTGACAATGATGTTTAAAGAAATAGATCAAAAACACACACACACACACACATAAAAGTTATATATATATATAGGCATATATATATATATATATATAACATATGGATCAATAAGTCCTGAGACTGTATGGTTGTTTTTATATATATTTCGTTTATTACTGTGGTTTTATATAGAGGAGAGAAAGTATATATATATATATATAGGTTATATATATATATATATATATATATATATATATATATATATATATATATATATATATCAAAGGCAAATACAGCTAATCAATATTACATTTCGAAGATATCTTTTATTTGGGAGAGAACACTACCAATGTGTGAAAAGGATATTTTCGAAAACAATGTATGTATAATACAGATTATCACAATAGAGGACCTTTGCAAAACAACCTTACTTGTGGATTAAAGTACTAATTTCTGAACTTCAAAGTACGAAGAAATACTGGAAAAAATTGTATTAATCTCAATAGTACGAAATTTAGTCTGTCCTAAATTTTGATTGATTGCTTAATAATGTCACAATTTAATAGCAACACCAGGACTATTGATGGTCTGCGTAATTTTGAACCTCTCGATCTAGTGACGATCGTCCTGAGCTGACATCTGTCTTCCAAACTTTCACAACGAAAAACTGGTAGAGTCTCAATATCTGAAGGCTTAATGGAGGATTTTTAGTGGCATCATGATCTGACGGAAACTACGTCAGCCTTAAGTTCAAGTGACCAAGACCATTAGGCTACCGCTGCCAACCAGTTTAACATGTTTATTAATAAATGAAAATATTTTGTAATTTATGTGCATTAGCTTTCTGTGTTTGTAAATGTTATGGGAAATTCAATTCTCTGATAAAAAAAGAATCTGAAAATGTTTTTTTGTTGTTGCTATTGTTGTAGTTCTAACAGTAGAGTTACCCAAGTGATTATCAACTATTTACCTGCAAATTCTAAAAAATGTTTTGATATGGTACCCTTTCTTAAAAAAACGGCTTACTAATTCCAGGATTAACTATGGAAATATTAAATAATAATCTTTTAAAGTTTTGTATTTGTATTGTTGTTTCTGTTTGAGGAAATTTTTTATCTGAATTTTATACATTTTACTTAGGCAATTGTTAGCGACGTCAAACGAAAAAAACAAAATTCTTTGTACTTAAGAAATTTAATACGGATAACAACATTTATCTTGTAACTTATGCAAAATGTAAATTGGTTAGTGAAAAGCGACTGAATAAAATTGTACATTAAATTATAAACAGAAACTTGCTTTTCAGTGTTTATTAGAAATTAAACGCAAAATCAAAAATTTTTCTGATAAGCAAAGATGGAAATTGTATTTCGAAAACTATTTATGAAAAAGAATGGGTAAGGAATGAATATGCAAATGAAAAGAATATACCTGGCACAAAAATAGTGAACAATAAGTCTGAAGATACTGAAAACCTTTATGAAATATCAACATATTGTTTTGATAATGAGATTTAAAACAAACTTAATAATTACATTTATTTTCCTCAACATTCTTTATGCTTACTGATGTTAAACCAAATGCTCGAGGGTTTTAAACGGATGCTTTTAGAATGTCTGGTAAGAATTCAAAAGAATGTGCTATTTGTAAACGTCCTAAACACACCAGGGAGATACCGGATTTGGGAAACTCAGCTGGGGTCGGTAGGTTTTATAGTACAACTAAACAGGTAGTGTGCTACTTACCAAAGTATTTTTTCTCGATGCCACAAAAGTACTGCTACAGTTTCAAGTTTAGAAAAATGAAGCTGTTTTAAAAAAATGAGCATATACTTTGCCCAAATATGGAGTGTTATTTGTAATATAAGAAAGATATGGCTGCCACAAGGCCAAGGCCAAGGCTGGCCAAGGCCACTCTGGCACACACACTCATTGCCATAAAAAATTGAGCATCAAGAAAAAGTCGTCAGAAAAAAACCTGACATTTCACATAAGAAAATACAACTTTGATGTAAGAGATTCCAAAATCAAAGCAAAATGATTCTTTACTGTAGGAAAATTTACAAATGAATGGAGGTTTAAGTACATTGCTGGACAGCCTCTAACATGAACTCATGATGTGATACTGTCAGACAGAGGCATACAAATCTAGTATGATGTCCTGCGACATCTCGTTTCACCGATGCAGAAAACACGCCTTTAATTCGATCAAACTCGTAGACTGTCCAACTTGCCGTTCTAAATTATCATAGATATACTAGATCCGTGATAAATCGGGAAACGAGCAGAGGTCAGGGAAGGGTGGAAATATATTGGACCCAGTCTAGTGAAACCTTGCTGTGTATGGCCGAGTATTATCCAGTTAAAATATGGCTTCTAGGAGCCCTGCCATGTGTGGCAACACATGTGGCTGAAGAATGTTACGAACACATATCTCTGGACTGTCAAGGTGCCGTAGGTTAATATTAGAGGTGACCGTGTGTCGCCTGCGATGGCATCCCATATCATCACACCAGATGTGGAGCTCTACAGTGAAGGCAGGATTTAGGGCAAGGATTCCCCACACGTACAAAATTGTCATCAATTCCAAAATTGAATTTGGATTCATTGCTAAAGATGACATGATTTCATTCGGTTGCAGTCTAAGCGCTTCGAGCGCGACACCACTCCAAACGGAGGCGACAGTGAGTGGGTGTCGATGGTAGTACACGTAATGTACACCGCGATAACAACAGTTCTTCAGCCAAGCGCCTTGCCATGGTACGGACTGACACAGAGGTCCGTTATGAAGGTGCTGCCTGCGTATGGATTGTGGGCAATAAGACAGTTGGATCTATGCGTGCGTGTCGTATGATTGAACAGTTTTATCGACTATTGGTCTATTCAAGAGCGTCTTGAGCCTGGTCGCAGTGTAACAGACCTCTCTCTTGTCCACTGGTCTCAACACCTAATAACAGTGAAGTCAGAACGGCCTAGGTAGCGAGCTACTCACCGAGCTGACCACCCTGTTTCCTTCATTCCAGTGATTCTTCCCATCTCGAACTTTAACAGCTGCTCTATCGTCTCCGATGGCAGCGTAATGGCATCTCTGGTTAAAAAGCGGTTTTCTGTAACAGATTAAAATACGCAAACTAGCTCTGCTTATCTGTTTTATAATTCAAGGATAACGAGGTTCAACACCTTCTGATGGCATTACGCAACGAGTAATCGGGCTGCATTTCTAATCATATACATATCTACCCGACGCGTACCTTCATGCCAAGTTTTGTAACAATCTTTAGATAGCAAATTTTAATGGCAATGGGTATATATATATATAAGTCTCAGAATGTCATCGACGTACCACTGTGCAGTAAGTGTGTCTCTAATCACAACCAAATGAGTCCGGCTATCAAGGGAAGTGATACCCCAGACCATAACTCCTGGTTGGCGGCCTGTGTGGCATGTAATAGTGAAAGCAGGATTGGCACGCTGTCCTGGGAGTCTCTAGACATGTCTTCGATGATTTTCAGGACACAGTTGGAAGCGCGATACGTCCTCAGTCAGCATCATTCCAACCTGATCGAGCCAAGCACCACTGTAATCTGGCTCGACAGTGTGCAGGTTGAGTGGCAGGTGGCGTAGCGGTCGGTACGATCGTAGATTTCACTCTATCAGCCGTCTGTGAATGGTCATGGTAGACACTCGTGTGCGGGTCGCAAGTCTGATGGTTGATAACGATGAATTAACTGCTGTAACAACTGATTTGACAATCACCCTGTCCTCCCGATTTGTTGTGGCCCTAGATCGACCGCTACCCTCCTAACGCTGAAATCTGCAACTGTCCACCCATTCTTGCCAGCATCTTCTAATCGCCACATAGCCTCCAGCCATATGATCAGCGATTCTCCGAATTGCCCAACCTGCATCTTTCAATCCAATGATATGACCTCTTTTAAGCTCTGGAAGTCGCTCGTAATGAGCCCGGATTCTGCGACTAGGTACTTTTTCAGTCTTTGAAAGTTGTCCTAAATCTCAATCGTAATACAACGGAAAATTTGACCATCAGATTGAGAATCGCTTCTTATATACACCTGCTGAGTGCGCAGCTCCGATGAGTTGTAGCTCCCGCTATTCA
>BMAW01125366.1:61873-109645 GCA_019974015.1 Nephila pilipes | reverse complement strand
TCGACAGGTGAAGAATGCACAGCATTTGCAGTTTCCAGTATCGGGATTGAAAATTCCCGATACAGGGAGTTCGCAGCTTTTACCTTTCTCCATAACTGTTGACTTGTGGTAGACGATGTGATGGAAGAGACATACCTGATCCAAGATTCTCTCTGACTATGTCGCCTTACTCTGCGAGCAATCGCCCTTGCCCTTTTAAAAGCTACGAGGTTTTCGGTTGTGGGATATCGTCTGAAGATACCCCACAGTTTCTTTTGTTCCCTGTAGGATGATTGGCAATCCGTGTTCCACCATGGTTTACTCATCTTCCGCTTTGAATTTGTACTCTTCGGTATCGCTGCATCAGCAGCGTCCACGATAGAGGTAGTGACATGTCGAACAGGGCTATTTAAATCTTGATCTTGAACCATTGCACCGGTAATAACCGCTAACCGTGTGAATAAATCCCAATCTGCCCGGTTGAAGCGGTAAGTGGAGGGAATCATCGTTGTCTCCTGACGGGGGACTTCAATGCAAGGTCACCCATAAGGAGCTATGATTTTACCGATACCCGAGGGGATTCTCTGATCGATTTTGCGTTACACCATAATTTAAACTTCTTAAATATTAAAGAATTGGGTGCTACTTTTGTGGTCCCCTCGGACCTGGAGTCTTTGAGCGTCACCGGTTTGTAGGTTTGCATCTGCGATGAGATTCAAATACTTACGAATTTTATTTATAGATACCGTATTTAGTATTTAAATATCTGAAAAAGTTTAAGAAATCCTATCCCAGACTTATTCAAACAGTTGATTTGATTCGGATTTCTGATGAGCTAGAGGAGTTTGCTATTTTATAGATTTCAACCGTCCGAACTTCCGCTTTCATATCTTTTTGTAAACAACGAGTTCTTGCTACTCTAGTTTTCTCCTGGTGGAACAATAATTTAAATTTTTTTAGAAATAAATTAAACGCTCTTGAAAGGAAATTAATATATTTAGTTAAAAATAATTTTCCACCTGTAGAAATTGATAATTTACTATTAAAATATAAAAAAGAAAGATCTTTATATAAAGGCAAAATTCTTGCTGCTAAAAATTAGGCCTGGGAGCACTTCTGCACCACCAATAGTGAAAACTTTGGCCTGAAGTTCAGGGTTGCCTTTGGCAGGTCCCTGAACTCTCGGCCCCTTGAGGTCATGGTTCCTGGCTCATCTGTTAACTCCCAAAAGTAGATATATGAATTTCTAATACGTTCTCTTTTCCCGGGCTACAGGGAGACTTGATTTTAATTTTGAGGATTCTGAATCACATCCGAGGGTTTCCATTGAAGAGATATCTTTGGTTTTTAAAAATCTTAGTTCCTCTCTTCATCTTAACAAAAAATTCCATTTTTTTAAGTATCGAATTTGGAAGCAGCATTATTCCAACTTTTTTCATCTGATTTACAGTGGTTAAAAAAAGTATTGGCAATTACCTATAAATAATCATATTTGCTAACAAAATATGTTTACAAACTTTATTTTAACATAGCGATTACGGAAGGAGGAAAGACAAAAAAATATAACGAAATTTTCATTTAAATATTTTTTTAGATAAAATCTACGAGAAAATCCAAAATTAACATGATAAAAAAAGTACTGGCAAAATTATGAAATTGACAAATTTATGAGCGAAAACAAAATCGGTACATGTTTAGTACTTTGTATGCATACCTTTTGCTTCTATAACAACTTGTAATCTATTTATTTCTCATAGAGGAAACTAAGGTCTTTGTTGTACTATTGGGAATTTTGTGCCACTCTTGCAAGAGTAAACGTTTGAGGTCGTCTTTACTTGAAATTTTATGTTTCCTGATTTCTAGATCCAGCAGGTGCCATAAATTTTCGATTGGATTGATGTCAGGCGATTGAGGTGGAGTTTTTAACTGGCGAGGAGCATTGTACAATAGCCATTCACGGGTGAGATTGGCTGTATGCTTGGGGTCATTGTCTTGTTGAAAAACGAATGATGTTCCCAAGCCAAGATTTTGAGCACTGATTTTTAAGTTATGGCGCAAAATGTCAATGTATGTACGTGTTGTCATAATACCATCAATAAAATACAGGTTGCCAACTCCATTGGCTGCCTTACAGCCCCAAACTAAGACGCTGCCTCCACCATGTTTTACGGTAGCAATTAAAGGTTGCTCTTCCAATTTAGTATTTTGGCCTCCTCCACACATATCGTCGTCCATCACTGCCGAAAATATTAAACTTTGATTCGTCGGAAAAAATAACTGTGTTCCAAAACTTTTCAGATAAATCAACGCGAGATTTTGCGAAATCTAACCTTTTTCCTGTTTATTTCCGAGATGAATGGATTCTTTCTAGCTGCCCTTCCATAATAACTTTTCTCGTGAAAAACATTCCGTACAGTCTGTGCGCTGAAAGTCTTTTGCGAAGTGAAAGCAACATCTCTAGCTATCTGGGGTGCACTTACTTTAGGGTTTTTCTTAACTTTGTTAATAATGACACGTTTTTCTCTTGTAGAAAATATTCGAGGTCACCCTCTTCTAGTCTTATTTTCCGTTGATCCTGTTTCCTCGAACTTTTTTACAACACTTCTGACAATAAATAAACTTATATTCAACTGCACTCCTATAACACGATAAGTTAAACCTTCATTTCTGAGTCTAATAATCGTGTTTTTAACTCTAACGTCCAACTCCTTCGATTTCGAAGTCATTTTACTGCAGTAATCGCAAAATAATGCATCGACACTGTTGGAGTAGCTCTGCAGACTTTATACCGGTAAAGTTTCTTATCAGTCGAAACACATGACCTCAATGTAACAAAATTTGCATAGCAGTTGAAACTTGGCCAAAACTTTTTTGACATGCAAATTTACAATTTTGATTGAAAAAATCGTAGAAAATGCAAATTAAAATAAATATATAAAAATAGTAAAACTTTTAAGATCTCTTGTATTTAATTACGACAGCTAAAATTGCATAACATTTTATTTATTTGTTAATATGAATAATTTAAGGCAATTACTAATACTTTTTTTACCCACTGTATAATATCCCATTTGACTCAAACATCTCACAGAGAGCCGTTTGTCCTGAAAAACAAATTCTTTTTCGTAACAAAATTTTCGGGACCCTCGGAGTAAGAGATTTACACCGATGGACCAGTTATCGGGTCAGAAACCGGGTTCGCCGTAGGTGCTTTCCACTGGGGTGTCCTAAACAGAGTCTACATGTTCAAAGCTAAATTTTTATAATTCAGTTTTCCAGGCCGAGCTTTCAGTAATCGGATTTGCTGTTTTGTGAGCCGTCTCTCATAATTCAAAGTTTCTGTTTAGTCCGACAGTTTATCTGTATTGCTAAGAACATTTGCGTTGCTACTGGTCTATAGAAATAAAAAGAATTGACTTCACAATTCGCTTTCAACATTCCTGTCATTCGTCGATTATCTGGGACGATGCAATGGTCTCCAAAATTTAGTATTCAATTAATACACAAAAATAATAATAAATTTCTATTTTTTTAGGTAAAATGTTTCACTAAACGCAACCAGTGCAGAATTATGACTTGATTGTCACAAGTATTAAGGACAAATTTTCATACAGTTTTGCCAACAGAAGCAAGCCTATGTGGAAAAGTTATGATCTTGGTCAAGTGAGGAAGTAAAGTCTTATTGGCGCAAGAGCCAGATGTGGCCATACTGCGTCAAACAAGAAAAATCCGTGATCTAGCCATCAAAACATTGAAAAACGACTGCTTTCTTGCCTGACCTTTTTGTCTATCAAAGTCCATTGGCGCATGAGCCAAAAATGGCCATGCTGCGCCAAACAAGAATTATTTATGGTCTAGATGAAAGAAATTGAGGAAAAGACAATTGGTTGACAAGGAGGGTCGAAAATAGAGAATGATTGCTAGGGTATCCCAGGGGCGCTTCATCCATGTTTACCAAAGACAGTGAACCCCATGGCAAAGAAAAAGATCACTAGGATACCTCGGGGTCGTGATGCTAGCGTATGAGTGATCAGGAGATGTGAAATATGATTTGGATGATTTAAGGATTGTAATACACTCATGGAATCAGTGAAGACAATAAATTTCTCATCGTGTCGATTAGATAAGCTGTCTATAGCTTTATAAATCCTGTTGCGAATATCAAGGAACCATATCAAATGATAAGCAAATCTACAGCAATAAATATAAGGACTACCACAAAAAACCTAACACTATCAAACTAATCTACATAAAGTTATGCGACAAAAACTTAATGGAAAAATTCAAAATGCAAATAAATGCTTCAATGGAATTCTGAGGAAGTTTATTCCAAAAGACGTTTTGGATGCTTTGTCAATAATGGTAATTTAAAACGTACAAAGCAGTAGTTCAGCTTTATAATGGTTTTGGGGATTTTGAGATATTTTGAAACACGCATACATTTCTGTGGGGCTTTTGGTGTATTTACGTTGCGAAATTTGATAAAGTTCCAGTAAAATAGTTAAAACGATATTCTATGCAAATGTCAGTTGATAGAAAAATTTGTTAAAAAGACGTTAGTTAAAAAGAAAAGCAAGTTAAGAGGAAGAAGAAAAATTTAAGTGTCAAATGAGAAAAAATGGTTAAAATGAGTAAACATAAGGTTTAAGTTATTAAAGTGGAGAACCTTAAGTAAGTGTGCATATGCAGAAATTATGTGATAAATTGTCCTAAAATTGTATTTTTCTCGAAATCAATTTTGTAGCTTAGTTTGAAACTTCATACACGATAACTCATATTACAATTTACTTTCTTTAATTCTTGATTTTTAATTCATTATTTTTTCACATAATGTTTTCTAGAGCGAGACTTAAAAGAATGCTATTAATAATTTTGTTCTTAAAATTGTGAGTTGGTATTTGCATAACAATGTTGTAATATAAGGAAAATTTCTTGTAATGATTCTTAGACTAGCTCGGAATTTTTTATTTAAGTAGCGAAAAGATTTTAGTATATGCTATAGATACATGCAGAAGGATAGTTTTGGTACAAAATTTACTAAATTAAGTCAATAGATTTTCATGTTGCATTTTTAAAATTTTATCCAAATTATCTACATATCTATCAGTTCTCTATAACTTAATTTATTACACATATCAAAATAACATTGATTATTTACATAGACGCCGAATTCTGGTGAATATAAAAAAATTTTCGTAAGGATATTTTTTTCAAAAAGGAAAAAGAGAACCAGAACGTATTCGTGTACCTTAATTCATGCATAAAATGTTTCCATTCCACTAAATTTACTTACAAAACTGGAGATACAAAAATGGTTCGGAATAATTAAATTACATTTAGTTAAATAATATGTATCGATAAATGAATATACGTTATGTAATAGAATTATTTTGATGTTAAAAAGGTATTTATCATTCAAAAAATTGATCAAAATTTTAAATGTATTTTAATATATATATGGAAACACAAATAAAGGTTAATAAACTTTCAAGAATGGCATGAAGTCATTATTAAAATCACAACAATTAAACCTCTACAAGTACTCTGAACAAAGTTTGCACACATTCATTATTGAAAAGAATGCAATTTTCAAAGGTTAAGCAACAATTAAGGCTAAACAAGGGAGAAAAACAACAAATAAAATAAAAAAAAACAATGGAAATTAGAACGAATTGTTCATTTTAAAGTTTTTATTCGCTGAGTAAACTGCAATTTGATTATTGTGCGATTTGAATGCTTCTCTGAGTTCTTTGATAAAGTCAAAGTTATTGATATAGCAATGGCTATTGCTTTCCTTTCCGAGATCATGATGTACTTGATCTCTTGTTTCGTGGTTGATTTATTGAGAGGTTCTATGCCGTCTGTCGGCGAGATAATTGTGTGTGTTTGCTTGAACGAAATGATTAAGATCTTCGTCAAGTGGTATTATGGCAACGGGATTCAAGTGCAAAATATGGTAATCCCAGAGCAAATTTATCTTTCACTTGCACAAGGAAATGAGAAAAAAGAAATACCTGTAGTATATTCTTTCATGATTTTTAAGATGTGTGAAGGACTCGATATTGAAGTTGAGTTAGCTCCAATGGAAGAAAGACCTACTTGGGGTAAAAAAATTAAGAAATCGACCCAATGTATTCCAACTGTACGATCAGAAACAGTTTTTAAGATCTGTAATGCGCTGAATCTTCCAGCCGTTTTTGAGCAGACTGAAGGACTCGATATAGAAGTCGAAGAAGAAACAAAAATATCGAGCCGCATTAAAGCTACTCCCATCGTAAATTCTGTAGTAGTTTATAAGATCTGTCTTGCCCTAGGGCTACCTGCTGAATTAAATGAGAACGCGTAAATCGCAAAAATTTGAATGAGGAATGGCAAAAGATAGTTGTGCCAAAAATATTTCCTCTTGTGAAATCTTTCATGATATTCAAAATATGTAATTCAATAAAAATCGAAGTCGCACTGACTGTTTCATAGAATCATTTATATTATTTAAATTAATTGAAAAAAAAATTCTTATTCCAATATATATACATTTCCGTCAGTTAATATTTTGGATTCAACAAGGATACCTGAGACGCATCTTAATTTACTTACCTGTAATTTTTCCAGTTTGTGAAACTGTAAACAATATCTTGATGAAACAGAAATGAACAATATCTTGATAAACGTATGACCTATGATATTACAGGACAACAAATAAGATGCAAAAAAAAAAAAAAAAAACCAAACTTCTTATTCCAATCAAACAAAGAAGCAAAAATATACTGGATAGAAATAATAATCAATCCTCCAGTCATAGAAAACAATACCAAAGCCACTTAATAACGTAACAAACATAAAAAGCGCCCCCCCCCCCCAAACAATCTCTCTCTCTGCAATGGCTGAAGAGATGAGGCCATCGGCCAAGTCCAAAGCCTTGCAGAGGTTGAGTTAAAGCTGCTGCGAAGAACATCATTTCTCGCAGTTCATGTGCCTTCGAGGATACAGTGGATCTCCACCCTCCCTTGAAGACTTCTAAAGCTTTACGACCCTGGAAAATGGTTTTCTTATCTTCCAATGGCCGCCTCTTTTGTTTCTCGTAACTGCCACGTCTTATTATCCCGACTCGAGGGTTCTTGAATCCATAACATCCATGTAACAACCTGCATGCATTGCTCTTCAATTTCTCATGAGTAATGCGCTAACTAAGGTGCATGGATAAAATTGTGTACAAAGAGGTGTTGATCTCGCTGCACCTTCAATCGGAGGAAATATTCACACCCCAGAATTATTCAAGTAGTTTCGTTACACCAACCATATGGCTTCAGGCAGTGGATGTACGAACTCACATCCAGTCTTTTGTCACAGGGGTCTGCATTTATCTTTCACTCCCTGTTATGTTACAAATGGATCTGAATGACTTCGTCGACCAATTACGAGTCCCATAGATTCTGCTAGTTGTAATTAATGGACACAATCCTCATTTGGGACTTAATGATATAAACTCTCAAGGAGTTTATCTCAGATCCCAATCTCTATTTCCTATGTAGATTTATTCCAATGTACTCACTGCTTTATTTCATTCCTTCGATTTAGCTCTTTGTTCGTCTACCCTACTCTGCTAGTAATGTTGAGTGAGCAACTGTTACGATTTTATAGCGCAAGAGCCAAAGCAGACTATGGTGTAACAAACATTTGTTAAAATAATTGAAAATAAAATGACTTTATGAACACGGAACACACACAAGGTAATAAAAAAGGTTAAAAGTTAAATTTTCAAATTTGGGTTAAAAGGCCAATGTGTTATAAAAAAGCATGTAAGCTATGGTGGAGTTCCTCCACGAAATCAGATCGGTTTAAAACTGATGAATGGAAGAAAAAAAAAACCAGTGCTGATGATCAAACACTGAACAGTTAATTAAAATATGATTAATAGAGTGAGTGAGTGAGTGAGTGAGTGAGTGTAGGGTTTAATGGCGCAAGAGCCAAAGTAGGCTAATGATTAATAGAGTATCGAGTGACTGGAGTTTAATGGCGCAAGAACGAAAGCAGGCTATACTGCGCCAAACACTCGTGAAAAAAATCAATCGCTTGTTAAAAATACTGAAAAATAACAAAAAGCTAAAACATTAAATTTGGTGTAAAAGTCCAATATGCTTTTAAAAAAAAACAAATAAGTTATGGTGGGGGTTTTCCCTCACCAAGTCATATAGGTTTAAAACTGATGACTAAAAAAATGCAGCGGTGATTATCAAAAACAGGACACACAATTATAATATGATAATTCGTGTAAAGGACTCGACAGGAAGGATACTCGGGAGATTCTTCTCCAAACAAAAGATGTTTGTGAGTAAATCGAGTATGTCCAATGCGTAGACGAGTCAATCTGAGAGCCGCTCTTCGCATTGGAACAACAGGCCATTCTCCAATTATTGGCTTCACCGAGTGTAGCTTGTTATTATGTTGATGATTCCCCGATTCCTGCCATGTCTGTGAGTGAATTAGTGAATGTAAGTTTTAATGGCGCAAGAGCCAAAGTAGGCTATGCTGCGCCAAACACTTGTTAAAATCTATTAAAAAGTAACGGCCTTAAAAACACAAGACAAACACAAATAACACACAAAAGATAAAAAGTTAAAATTCAAATGTGGTGTAAGAGGCCAATATGACGTAAAAAAGCAAATACATTATGGTGGGGGGTTTCCCCCACCAAGTCAGACAGATTTAAAACTGAAGAATGAAAAAAAGCCCGGCGATGATGGTCAAACACCGGTCTTGCCATGTCTGATGAATAGAATTTAAAATGTAACGTCGTATGTCCTCAAGTGGGACTGCGAGCAGCAGAGGATTCGTTGCCGAACGTGCAGCCTAGTCCACTTGTTAATATACCTACATGACTAGGTATAAAACAGAATTTCACAACATAATCCCTGTTTTACAAAGAGTGACTATGGAATTTTATGGCGCAAAAGCCAGAGATTGCTATGCTGCGTCAAACCAGGTTATACATGAAAATTAAAACATTGTTCTAAGTTAAAATTTAAAATCTTAATGTGATAAATATGAAATGAAAAATAAAGCCAATGTTGATAAACATGAATAGACAGCTGTATAAAATCAGATCAAAGCGGAAAACATAATAAACTAAGGTCGAATCCTGGTTTTCTTTTGCTTTATTAAGTCAGTGTTTTCCCATTTGATTCATGGCATCCTTTAGCCAGGAATCATGTTTATGAGTTAGGGTACTTTTTTTAGGTTTACAGGAATTTAATTTGATGTCAATTTTAGGTTTACTGTCTAATGTTGGATTAGAAATATTACGATATACCCGTTTTACTCTGTTTCCCATTCGCATTTGTTTTAAAACTAACAGCTGTTGCAGAGGCAGGCAGACTTCGGTTTGCGGAAGAAACTGCACTGAGAATGGGACCAGTTGGTACGGATTTAGTTTTTTTGGAGAGGAGCTATTGAAGGTAAAATATCAGCCTGAGATGATTAGGATGATTTAGTAACTGAATAGACGTAGTTGTTAAATTGGATGGCAAGGGCTTCATATATTGCAGAGGAGGGCATTCAATTCTGGCAATATTTGAATCTGTTTGGTTGAACGTTGAAATTGAAGATTTAGTGGCATGTGCATAAGTTTGAGGAAGTTGTGGAACTATTAATTTTCTGGCTTCTACGCAAGAAATGTTTCGTGTAGATTTTAATTCTTGGATCTTTTTTTCCAATTTCCATTTGGGGCATATTGTTGAGTTAGAAGTGCAAAGTTGGGAACAATTAACACATTTGGGCTCCAGTTGGCAAATCCATTGAAGAATGTCCAACAGAAGCACACCTAGAGCATGTTAATTGTCCCCTACAGGCAGTTTTTGAATGTCCGAACCTCCGAAACTGAAAACAGCGCAGAGGATTCGGAATATTTGGCCGAATATTGCAGTTTAGATATCCTGCTTTGATATTTGAGGGTAATTTGGGACTATTGAATGTTAATATTAAATATTTTGTAGGAAGAGTGGTACCGTCTTTTTTAAGTGCTTTTCTTCCGACTTAAGTGCCATCCTGATCGGAAAAACCCATCGAGGATTTTCGCTTCGGATACACACAACAGGTCAGGTTCAGAAATAATGCCACGGCAGGAGTTCAGAGATTTATGGGGAGAGACATTAAGAGGAGAATTTAGAAAAAATTTGGCGGATAAAAATGACTTGGATTGTAACGCGTTGAGAGTTTCAATTAGTAAATCACCGGATTTTAATTTTTTCACCGATTTCGGTTCACCACCGATACCTAACAATGCTTTTTGTATTGCAAATGGAGATTGTAGAGCCATTTTATTGTTGGGTAATGTAAGGATAAAAAATTGGGAATGTTTAGCTATGTCATCGATGTTTACATTTGTGGGTAAAACAAAACCTTTACCCAGGCACGAAGAATTAGGATCCATAGAGTAAAAAAAGTATTCATCCTGGTATGCCTCCACCCACCATGGAGTCCAACGAGGGAGGCAGTTGCCGGTCATCTAGCGATTGCCAGGCACGGCACTTACCTGGAGGTCAACCAGGATATAGCACTGCAGCATCAGGGCGAGGATCCACCGGGAAACCCAATGCACCCCTTATCTGCAGCACTAGCCCTACAGCAGTGTCTCTCTGCGGATGAATCCACAAAGAGACTTACCACCAGCCGATTGACAGAAGCGGGCTCACTCCTGCTACCCGTCTACAGCGAAGCATGGGCCAAAGGTAATGCAAAAGTTATCTGCAGGATCCCAATTTCTTCCTTACGGGACGCCGCACACGGCAAACATATGGGTTGGCAAGCCAACAGGAAAAAAAATGAATAACAAAATGGATACCAACAAAGATTGATTAAAGGAAAAATATAACAAAGTAAATATGAACAAATACATCTGATAAATGATATGGAAAAGCTTAATAATCTGTGATATAGACGAAGAGAAAAAGAAAATGAAAAGAGAAAAGTTATGATTAGCAGGAGGGTTGAAAATAGAAAATGATCGCTAGGGTATCCCGGGCGCGCGTCTCCCGTGTTTACCAAAGACAGTAAACCCCATAGAAAAGAAAATATCACTCTGTTCCTTCGGGTTCGTGAAGCCCTTGAGGGAGCGAACAATCACGGAAGAATATCTCAAGTGATGACTTGATTCTTTGTTTAATCAAGCATAAGAAATTCTCATCCTCCGAAGCGTTGGTGGTATAACGGTTAGCATAGCTGCCTTCCAAGCAGTTGACCCGGGTTCGACTCCCGGCTGACACGGTTTTTTTCCTTTAATATGTTGAAAGTATACAATTAAAAATTTTATATTAAATTTTATAATTTTTTTCTTTTATAAAATACAATTAGCTTTTTTTCGCTATTATTCGACAGATTCCTTAATTCTCTAAATGTAATGACCCCTTCATTTCTAGACGCTTAATAATTTAAACTAGTCTCTTTATCTTCTCACTGATTGCTTAGGATAGCATTTCTTTTTTTTTACGCTCGTTGTTAAATTACTTTGGATAACGGTATAGATGCCTTTTGTTTTAAATGCAGCAACAGTTGGAGAGTGCTCATGGGTACGATCTTATTGCTGGCGTAGTTCTTGAGGATTCATGGAAATAAGTAGAGCCCTGATACTATTGAATACCAGTCAGTAACAGTCGATACCAGTTAACTATGTCAAGGATCCAAGCCCTTTCGTTGGCTAGGTGTGGAAGATTCGAACCACGTAATTGCCAATTCAGATGTCCTTCACGTCACTTGATCGTGCCTCAAAATTACGATGTTTGTTTCAAATAATTAAAAATAATAGCACAAGTGGCTATACGTCGTCTTGAGTTTTTTCATAATATATCCCTAGAGGATTCAGTACCATAAATTCATCCGTCTAACCAACCGACTATACGTCGTCATCTTTAGGATGTTAGGCTATTGGCGATTTTCTTTTCACTAATCTTGGGGACATTAAGATTGATTCCATAAAACAACAATTTCCTCCCAACCAAAATTAAACGAGATTATGTTAATTAGAGGCAATTTTAAATAAAGTGAAATGGTTCAGATAAAATAAAGCATATTTAGAAGAGATACACCGTTCATAAAAAAGAGAAGTGACCCTCCTCCTACTGTAATGTTCACCACCACTACCCCGTAGTCTCAGGATACAAAACATTTAGGAATTAGCTTAGATTTAAGACTCATTTGGAAAACACATAGCACAATCGCGAGAAAAATTCCGTCGACTTGCTTTGAAACTTTCCCCCTTAATTGGATGTGTCATCGCAGATGTACTGATTCGGGCTACTGATTCCCATTATTTCTTATCTGCAACCATCAGTTCAAGGATCATTATACGTTGACGATCTGCAGATTTCCTGCGAAGGATCGTCAATGCATATCATTGAGCGACGACTTCAGACCACATTCAATAACCTGGTTACATGGTGTGACGCGAATGGGCATAGTATTTCTCCCAGTAAGAGTAGTTGCGTGCACTTTTGTAGGAAACGGGGTCTCCATCCCGATCCTGACATACGCATCCGTGATACATTTATTCCTGTAGTCCCTGACGTCCGCTTCCTCGGAGTAATTTTCGACCGTAAACTCACTTTCTTTCCGTTTTACATCTGCGGAAGAAGTGTGAGAAATCCCTGAATATCTGCTGATAATGCTACATCAACATCCGGTATTTCACAGTGATATCCAAGCACTCGGGGTGTTATATCCCTCTTCAGAAAAATCTCCTAAAGAGCAACATAGACTGGTTGGTGCGTAGATATTAATTTCAGATCCTCTAGTCTGGATGGTAAACCTCGGCAGTTCCAGGAAACAAAGGCCATTAAAAGTTCGCACTTTAAGTTGAGGATCCTGGTTCCAGAACCACTACGATACCATAGTTTTCAGATCACGGTTGGAGATCCACCGTATCACCTTCAGTAGAGACAAAGTCTTAGTTTTTTTTTGCGAGGAACGCTGTTCTTCTCAGATTATTTTATTTTAAGTCTCTGAAAGGCCTTTGACTGGACTAACGGCCTGGTCTGCTGAACCTTAGCAGAGGAATCTTTCTTTAGAATATAAACTTTTTTTTTAGAAGTCAATGTTGATTAGGTATGCTGTATGGTAGGAACTGGTTCAGAAAATTGAGTTGATTTAGAAATCTTTATTGTTTGAGTGGCGTTGGCGTAACTGTTTCCCTGTACAGGGGTATGGAAAACGACTGTACGTCGACTAATTGATTGACTAAGTAGTTCAAATCCATTTATGACTCGGCATTGTTAGCTGGCAGGTAAATGCAGCAGACTGATCAATGTGAGGGTATGAATTTGCACAGCCACAGACTTCAACGATGTGGTCAGTGTAACGACATTGGGAGGGTACAGTTGGGATACCAGGATGCAAACACCTCCAGAAGATGACGCGGCATCAACACCCCGTCGTACACAATGATATCCACGCTATTGGATTGTCATGTTACTCTTCAGAAATGTCTCTTGAAGAGCAATGCATACAGGTTGGTGCTTCGATATAATGGATTTGAGATCCTCTAGTCTGAGTCGTAAACAGCGACAGTTTTTAGAAACAAAAACCCTTTAATCTTCACACTTCAATTAAAGGTTCCTTTTTCCAGGATCCGTTATAGTTTGACAGTCTTCAGGTGACGGTTGGAGATCTACAATATTACCTTCAATAGTGTCAAAAACTAGTTTTTTGCAAGGAATGCTGTTCTTCGCAGCAGAATTTAATTTAAGTCTGTTAAAGGCCTTCGACCTGGCTAAGGGCCAGGTCTGCAGAGCCTTAGAAGAGGAAGGGTTCTTTGATAAATTGTCTTTTTTTTAATGTAGATGAGGTAGACTGTATAGTAGGAACTTGTTCCGGAAATTGTGTATTTTGAAACTTTTGTCTGCGTGGTGGAAGTGTAACTTTTCCTTGTACAGGAATACGTGAAGTGACTATATGTCGAGCCTCAGTTTATGGAACATTTTTAAGAGTCTTTACAGTGTTAATTTCTTTCTCCTCTGCCCATTTAGGTAAAGAGAGAGAATATGCAGGGTGGTTGTTCAGACAATTGACGTACTTTTATGCAGCGTTACAGGAGGCACTTTCGTGCCCTTTTGCTGTACAGAGAGAGTCATTGTCCCCTGCATGCATTCTTTGAATGGCCATATCGTTGGCAATTGAAACATCTCAAAGGGTTTGGAATATATGGTCGGACGGAGATTTGGAAGTAGGCGACCTCGACTCCTACTCTGTGGCAGAGTAGGAGTCGAAAATGTCAAGATAAGGTGCTTATAATGAAGCACCTCATCTTGACATCCTTACTACCTTTAATTATCGATATCATCCAATCATAACAAACTAGATGATCCTGCAAATTTTCTAAGATCTCTTGTTCCGACACATTAACCAAGTCACTAGAAGAAATGACGCCACGAGAGAAATTGAGGTTGTTACGTAATGAGGTTGTAACAAGTTAAGGTCTTCATATTCATAACAAGCTCTACTTGTTTGGCGATATTGACCTAAATAAGTAAGTAACCAGATCGCAGTTTCTTATTATCCTTCACTGTTCCTACCGTGAATCAAGGTTCCTACATTGAATACCTTTTTGATTTACGAAGGGTGATATGGCTCCAAATGTTTCATTCCCTCTTTTAATGAGAAAAAAAAAGGTAAATTACTGGAATTTAAAACACTTTGGATGGTACACTTTTTGCTACCTCCATGGAGGTAGATGTGGTTTCTGGATTAAGACCTCTATCAGGGCACACAAAAAAACCCATTGATCCAAAAATTTCTAAGTTCAGTACGCCTCCGCCCAACTAGGAGTCCAACAAAGTGAGGCAGCCTGCCGAACATCTGGCAATTGCCAGGCACGGCACGTGTTTTATGGTATTACAGCTTCAGGGTGTGGATCCATCGTTTCACCTGAGGCACCCCTAACTACATTAGTAAACCTACAGCAATGTCGTTGGGTTCGAGAAGAACCCCTCAAAAGCGATCACCAGCCGATAGACAGGAGCGGGCTCACTCTTGCGCCCATCTACAGAGGAGCATGGACCAAAGGTAATGCAATAGGATCTCCAGACTCCCCTTCCCCTGGCACGGGTCGCCGCACATGGCAATTATGCAGATCAAGAAAGAAAACCTTGATCTGATGATACAAAAAGAAACTTATTTTTAAATTCCCAACTAAATAGATACAAAAGTAAATACATAAAGTAAAGAACAAAATGTAATGAACATAACATAATCGCTGAATTAACCCCAAATAGAAATACAAAGAACTGCATTTGAAATCTGTAAATAAAAATTCAACCAAACAAAGATTTTTTTTTTGTCTTTTTTTTACGGTTTTTTTTCCACTCGGGTGTGTGGTCTCCCATACCCTCCCAAAGATGAGTCCCTGAGATGAAATAAAAGAGATGCCAATTTGAATAGAAGGGTCGAAAAAAATCGAAGAATCGCTAGAGATTCCCGGGGGCGTGTCATCCATGCTTATAGACTTTGAACACCATAAGAGAAAATTTCATTCTGGTCCCTCGCGTACATGAAGCTCTAACTCACTTGTAGTGGGTAAGCTCCTGAAGGAATCAATGAGTGAGTGAATATAATGGTTATGGAGCAAGAGCCAGATATACGTCTGCAGTGCCAAACAAGATTTAACTGTGGTGAGTGAGTGATAGTAGGTTTTAATGGCGCAAGAGCCAAAGTAAGCTATGCTGCGCCAAACACTGGTTAAAATCTATTAAAAAGAAACAGCCTTAAAAAAAAAGAGACAAACACAAATAACACACAAAAGATAAAAAGTTAAAAATCAAATGTGGTGTAAAAGGCCAATATGACGTAAAAAAGCAAATAAATTATGGTGAGGGGTTTCCCCACCAAGTCAGATAGAATTAAAACAGATGAATGAAAAAAGTCCGGCGATGATGATCAAACACCGGACAGTCAATTAAAATATGATGAATAGAGTAAGGGACATGACAGGAAGGACACTCGGGAAAATCTTCTCCAAACAAAAGATGTTTGTGTGTAAGTCGAGTATGTCCAATGCGAAGGCGAGTCAGTCTGACATCGGCTCTTCGCATTGGAAAAACAGGCCATTCTCCAATTATCGGCTTCACCGAGTGTAATTTGTTGTTAATTTCAAGATTCCACGATTCCTGCCATGTCTGATGAATGAGCATTAAAATATGACGTCGAATGTCCTCAAATGGGACTGCGAGCTGCAGAGGATTCGTTGTAGAACGTGCAGCCGAGTCCGCTTGTTCATTTCCTGAAATACCTACATGACTAGGTATCCAGCAGAATTTTATGTCATAACCCCTGCTATAAAGCTGACAAATAATATTAGCAATTTCAACCACGATAGGATGACTTCTATCGTCCAGATGCACCAATGTTTCCAGGACGCTCCTGCTGTCAGTATATACAACGAACTTTCGAGAACTGGATGTCTCAGCTAATTTCAGGGCACAGTAGATGGCGACTGCTTCGGCAGTGTAGACACTGCAGGAAGAGTCGAGCCGGTAACTGTGCCTGATGTCGTTTGAAACGACACCACAGCCGACGTATCCAGTTCCATTCGATCCATCCGTGTATATAGGAATATAATCCTCATACTGACAGCGATGGAAGGCAAAGATTCTCTGGAGAACAATGGGACATGTGTTGGATTTGCTGAATAAAGCAAAAGGGTTATGGTAAAGAAACCTTGGCACATTCCAAGGTGGAAATTTAATAAAATTTGTTGAATACCCAAGTCATGTAGGCCGAGTTCCTCGATGAATACCTTCACCCTCTCAGAAAAAGGCTGGATGAAAGAAGGACGAGCACTGTACAGTCTCCTTAAGGACGGGCTGGTATTAATGGTCTGTAATGGGTGAGATGGGAGAGATGACATTTTAAAATGATAATAGAGCGACAGTTTCAGGCGCCGAGAAGAAAAAGGTACCTGGTTACAGAGGACATAGAGACTCTGCACAGGTGACGTTCGGAACGCACCACAGCAGATTCTCAGAGCATTATGGTGGACTGGGTCAAGCTTCCGCAAGGCAGTTTTGCAAGCAGATCCGTAGACGATGCATCCGTAGTCGATCCGAGAAAGGATCACCGACTGATACACTCGGAGTAGAGAAATTCGATCCGCTCCCCAAGAGGTGTTGGATAACACCTTCAAGATGTTGAGGGATTTCTCACACTTTTTCCGCAGATGTAAAATGTGAGGAAGGAAAGTGAGTTTGCGGTCGAAAATTACTCCGAGGAAGCGGACGTCAGGGACGACCGGAATAGCCGTATTACGGATGCGAATGTCAGGATCGGGATGGAGGCCCCGTTTCCTCCAAAAATGCACGCAGCTACTCTTACTGGGAGAAATACTATGCCCATTAGCATCACACCATGTAACCAGGTTATTGACTGCGGTCTGAAGTCGTCGCTCAATGATACGCATTGACGATCCTTCGCAGGAAATCTGCAGATCGTCAACGTATAATTAACTATGTACAGATGGTTGTAGATGAGAAAGTATAGATGACAGATGACAAATAAAAAGAGTGGGGCTCAAAATGCTCCCCTGAGAAACTCCTTCAAATTGAATAAAAGATGAAGATAAAATATTACCAACCCGTACTTTAAGATCTAAACGATAAAACCATTTTAATAAAAAGAGGTAAATTGCCTCTCAGACCATAATCGTAAAGAGTGCGCAGAATCCCATAGCGCCACGTACGGTCATATGCCTTTTCGAACCAAATGATTCCTCCGTACGAAAGCAGAACGAATCTGACTTTGATAGAAAGCGAGAGAGCCACAACGTGAGAGCCTTGTAGACATCAATGTTGATTTCGTGTATGAGATATATACAAGAGAATCAGTGACTCAAACGATGTGTTCGACAAGGGTAATACATCAGAGAGATATGCATTCATCAGATTCCGAGATAGAGCCACAACGGGAGAGCCTTGTAGACATCAATGATGACTTTGTGTATGAGATATATACAAGAGAATCAGTGACTCTAACGATGTGTTCGACAAGGGTAATACATCAGAGAGATAGGCATCCCTCAGATTCCGAGATAGGAAGCGAGATAGAGCCACAACGGGAGAGCCTTGTAGACTGTGAGTGAGTGATTTTTGAATTTTATGGTGCAAGAGCCAGGTATGGCTAAGCTGCGCCAAACCATGTGATACATAAAAAGTAGTTAAAACAAGGAGCTTAGGCAAAATTTAAAATCCTATTGGGATTAATTAGTAGAAAATTAAAATCAATGTTAATAATTACGAGAGGAAATCGCTGTTTAAAATGGATAAAAACGTAATCAGATCAGACTAAAAAGAGATAAAAATGTATAACACTATAAGCCAAGATTTAATACGAATTTTCTTTTGCTTCAAGTTAGTATGTTCTACTTGGTCCACGGCATCCATGAGCCAGGAATCATCGACATCATATAAAATGCAATCATCGTCATCTCCAAGATTAGGTGGTAGGGTACTTTTTTTGAGTATATAAGCATTTAATTTAATATCAATTTTCGGTTTTTTTGTTTTGTGTAGGATGTGAAATGTTTCGGTACGGATTATTTAATTTATTTTTCTTTTTGGTTTTTGTCTTAAAACTAGGAGTATTTACAGATTTAGCAGTTTTGATAGGAGTTATGGAAGGCAAAATATCTGCCTGAGAAGATGACGATGATGTATTTACTGTGTACGTTGGAAAAGACAAAGGTGTGGATTTTGATTGGGAAGACAATGGCTTAAGACAGTGAAGAGGCGGGCATATCACTTTTGTAACGGAAGGATCGGTTTGGGTGAACGTTGATATAGATGATTTAGTGGCTTGAGCGTAAGTCTGGGAAAGTGATGGAACTATTAATTTGCGTGCTTCGGGATATGAAATATTCTGAATGGTTTTTGTTTCTTGGATCTTTTTCTCCATTTGCCATTTTGGGCATATTGTTGAGTTTGAAGTATGAAGTTGGGAACAATTAACACACTTGGGCTCCAGTTGGCAATCCGTGGAAGAGTGTCCAACGGACGCACACCTAGAGCACGTTAATTGTCCCCTGCAAGCAGATTTTGAGTGACCAAACCACTGACACTGAAAACAGCGCAGAGGATTCGGAATATTTGGCCGAATATTGCAGTTAAGATAACCTGCTTTGATAGTTGAAGGCAACTGAGGACTATTAAAAGTTAAAATTACGTGTTTAGTAGGGAAAGTAGAACTATCTTTTTTAATTATGATTCTTCTGACCGGAGTGACACCCTGATCGGAAAATCCATCGAGGATTTCCGCTTCGAATGCGCACAACATGTCAGGTTCCGAAATTACACCGCGGCAGGAGTTGAGAGATTTGTGCGGAGAGACTTTGAGAGGAGAATCCAGAAAGGCTTTTGCGGACAGAAATGATTTCGATTGTAAAGCAGTTTTTGTCTCAATAAGCAGGTCACCAGATTTTAATTTTTTGACAGATTTCGGTTCACCACCGATACCAAGTAACGCTTTCTGTATAGCAAATGGAGATTGTTGAGACATTTTATTGTTTGGTAAAGAGAGGATCAGATATCGAGCATGTTTGGCAGTTTTATCAATGTTAATGTTTGTGGGTAAATTAAGGCCTTTACCCAGGCACGAAAAAGTAGGATCCATAGAAGAAAGAGTTTGTTCATCCTGGTATGCCTCCATCCACCATGGAGTCCAACGAGGGAGGCAGTTGCCGGTCATCTAGCGATTGCCAGGCACGGCACTTACCTGAAGGTCAACCAGGATATAGCACTGCAGCATCAGGGCGAGGAAACCCGATGCACCCCTTATCTGCAGCACTAGCCCTACAGCAGAGTCTCTTTGAGGAAGAATCCGCAAAGAGACTTACCACCAGCCGATTGACAGAAGCGGGCTCACTCCTGCCACCCGTCTACAGCGAAGCGAGGGCCAAAGGGAACGCAAAAGGTATCCCCAGGATCCCAATTTCCTCCTTTGAATTCGTCAACTACGTTAATTAAAATATTGTTGCAATAAATTTCGGGATCAGGATGAAGTCTCCTTTTCACACGAATCGGATGAAATTGTCTGGGACAACTCTCAATCTATTCATAAAGCAAAAAATTTGCCATTTAACGGATTGAATAAGCTGGAAGGAGCCGCTGAACTGTGTGTCACGGAAAGTGAATTTTCTTACTGTATTTTCAAAAATTCTATTGTGAAGAAAATAACGGACGAGATAAATATATATGCAGCTCGTACTTTACAAACTGCAACGCCGACGAGTTCAAAAAAGCATAGCCCAAGTTGGGTTGAAACAAATGAAGTTGAAGTACTTAAATTCCTCACTTTAACCCTTTTAATGGGGCATATAGAAAAAGACAATCTGAAAAAATATTGGTCGACAGATCCAGTATTGGAGACACCCTTTTTTAGAACTGTGACGCCGAGAGAAAGATTTTTAAGTTTACTTCGGTATTTACATTTTGCAGATAATAGTAATGCCCCGGATAAAACTGCCTTTGAGTTTCCAAAGTTGATCGTAATCCAATATATATTTAACTCTTCAAATCTTTCTTTCAAAGAAGTATATGATCCCTCAGAAGAATTGTCAGTAGACTAAGTTATCGTCTCTTTCAAAGGACGTGTGATATTCAAGCAATATATTAAAAAAAAAAAAAGATTTGGATTAAAAGTATACAAAATAATTGATAAAAAAGGCTATACATTCGACATTAAAGTTTATTTGGGAAGATATAAAGGAAAAAAGAAAAAATATTAAAATACCATCTAGTCAAGCAACAGTTGTAGAAATGGCAGAACGTGTAAAAAACAAGGGACATAAACTGTATATGGACAATTTTTATCATCACCTGCACTATTTCTGCAACTGTTCATAGAATTTAAAATAAACTGCTGTAGTACCATGCGACCGAATAGAAAATATTGTTCTAAGAACCTAACCCTCCCAAAAATGCGAAAAGGAGATTTGCCCGTAAGATTCGGAAGCAGAATGACAGCCATGTGTTGGAAAGACAAAAGGGAAGTATTCCTTCTAAGTAATATGCAACATCCAGACATGAAAAGAACGACTTTGCGTGATGACATATGCGAAAAGCCTGATTTAGTATGTTATAATACACATATGGGATACGTAGATTTAAGTGATCGCATGGCTAACAGTTATATGTTTGGTCGTAAAGTACTAAAATGGACAAAAAAAATAACTTTTTTTTACTTATTAGACTTAGTTTTAAATTCATTTATATTATATAAAATCAAAACGGGAATGTGAGTGAGTGACTGTTCGTTTTAATTGCGCAAGAGCCAAAGTAGGCTATGCTGCGCCAAACACTTGTTAAAATCTATTACACACTAATGACATCAAAAACACAAGACAAACACAAGTAACACACAAAAGATAAAAAGTTAAAAATCAAATGTGGTGTAAAAGGCCAATATGTCGTAAAAAAGCAAATAAATTATGGTGGGGCGTTTCCCCCACCAAGTCAGAAAGTTTTAAAACAGATGAATGAAAAAAAGTCCGGCGATGATGATCAAACACCGGACAGTCAATTAAAATGTGATGAATAGAGTAAGGGACATGACAGGAAGGACACTCGGGAGCATCTTCTCCAAACAAAAGATGTTTGTGAGTAAATCGAGTATGTCCAATGCGAAGGCGAGTCAATCTGACATCGGCTCTTCGCATTGGAAAAACAGGCCATTCTCCAATGATCGGCTTCACCGAGTGTAATTTGTTGTTAATTTGTAGATTCCACGATTCCTGCTATGACTGATGAATAAGCATTAAAATATGACGTCGAATGTCCTCAAATGGGACTGCAAGCTGCAGAGGAATCGTCGCCGATCGTGCAGCCGAGTCCGCTTGTTCATTGCCTAAAATACCTACATGACTAGGTATCCAGATTTAACTGTGGTATGGACGTGAAAAAATTGTAAACAAGACAAAAATTGGTTGACAGGACGGAGGATCAAAAGTAGAGAAAGCCCTGAAGTCCGGGCTAGGGTTACCCGGAGATGCGTCACTCGTGTTTACCAAAAACAGTTACCACGTATTTTCCTTCAGATTGTGTCATACTCTGTCACCACACGGGTCCCCTGAAGACACCAATGCTTGTGATACGTCACAATTTGATACCATGTTCACGAAAATACCACCAGTTGATATCTCAGATGACTCGGTTGTGAGTGACTGCAGTAGAACATCTTGTGCTAGTATGAAATTCTTTCTCCTAGATAAATTGATGTAATCTATAAATGTAGTATTTTAGTGAATTCAAATTAATCAGAGTTATCCACTCATTCGTGAACTCGCCTAGTTTACGGGTTAATGGGAAAATGCATTCTCCTTCCCCCCAGACCAATTCCCAGTGGCGTTCCACATGGAAGCATTTTGTCTCACGAATTATTCTCCCTGTTCGTAAAGGGCATACAGAAAGCTGCAAATATTCATTTGTCCAGAAACGCCGACAATACTGCCATTATATTCCAAGACATCTGCTTTCGAAAAATTATAAATAGATTACAGAATTGCATCTCTCGGCAACAGCTCTGGCTCATTGGCTGGAAAATTAAATTTAATGCATCTAAAAGCGCTTGCCTCCTTTTCATGAGAGTGAGCAAGTATTAGGGTTCCCATCTATCCGAATAGCAAAGGAAACCCCCCTGCCTATTATTGAAAATGTCCTCGTTGGCTAATAGAAATGTAATTACAAAACAGAAAAATAACACAAAACATTTCTTTTGTCGAAGCCGATAAAGTAGTTGATAATCGTATCCCAGGAAATTTAAATAATCCAGTTCCTACTCAGTACCCAAACGAGCATCTACCAGGTATGTAAGTATGAAACCGGAATTTGCCCATAGGTGGCGCTAGATGTCGATGCAGTTACCGACACATTACGTCAGCGGTGTCTTGTTATTGTATTGATATCCGACAAATATTTCCAACTCACAATAACATGAGTTTCATTCAGTAGCATTAGTTTATTAGAGATAAACATGTAGAGTTTTGTGCAAACAAATTACGATTTGCGGACAGCACTACTTTTCTGTTTTCATCTGAAGAACACCGCAGCCGAATCGCATCGAATGCTTCTGGAGGCATTTGGTGAGCATGCTCTCAGTAAAACACAGTGTTTCGAGTGGTTCAAACGGTTCAAAAGTGACTATTTTGACGTGAGGAACGAAGAACGTGGAAGACCACCAAAAAAGTTTGAAGACGCTGACCTGCAAGCCTTGTTGGACGAAGACGACGCTCAAACACAACAACAACTGGCGGATCAGTTAAAGGTGACCCGAGAAGCCATCTCCCTTCGGTTGAAAGCCATGGGAAAGATACAAAAGGTGGGGAAATGGGTTCCACATGAACTCAACGAAAGACAGCAGGAAAACTGCAAAACATCATGCGAAATGCTGCTCGCCAGGTTCAAAAGAAAGTCATTTCTCCATCGAATTGTGACTGGCGATAAGAAGTGGATATATTTCGAGAATCTTAAGCGCAAAAAGTCATGGGTTACTCCGGGTGAACCCTCAACATCGACGGCAAGACCAAACCGCTGCGGAAGAAAGACAATGCTGTGTGTTTGGGGGGATCAGAAGGGAGTAATCTACTACGAGCTACTGAAACCTGGGGAAACTGTCAATACTCAACGATACCAACAACAAATGACCGATTTAGATCGAGTTTTGCGGGAAAAACGACCAGAATACCAACAAAGACAACACAAGCTGATTTTGCAGCATGACAATGCACCAGCACACAAAGCAAAACAGGTCCAGGAAACGATAGAGTCGTTCCGTTGCGAGATTCTTCAGCACGCGCCTTACTCACCGGAACTTGCCCCATCTGATCACTACTTGTTTGCATCGATGGGACACGCACTTGCTGAGCAGCGCTCTCGATGACTGGTTTGCCTCAAAAGAGCAACAGTTCTTTTGGCGCGGAATCCACAAATTGCCAGAAAGATGGGGAAAATGTATAGATAGCGACGGAGAATACTTTGAATAAGTTACTTTGTATCATATCATTGCAATAAACGTGTTTTTTCTGTACAAAAATTCCGGTTTCATACTTACACACCTGGTAGATCCATCAACATCAATACATTATGAACTCGGACAAAGTAACAAAAAATCAGATTCTTTTATTTCTATCAAAAAAAACAGACGGTAGTTTAAGAAATGTGTCTGCAATATTAATACAGAAGACGATTTTAAGAATGGTAGAAGAAGTGTATCGATCAAAAAAAAACAAATATTGGCAACTTATTGATAGAAATGAAAACTGAAAAAGCAAGGAGAAATGGTATTAAAAATAGGTGAACACACAATTACACTAATTCCTCATAACTTTTTAAACTAATCACGCGGAGTCGTATCGGAAGCAGATTTAATTCAAGACACATAAAGTGATATTTTGGAAATCATTAAGGATCAAAATGTTTGTGCCGTCCATCGAATAACTAACCGTCGAGACACACTCAGTTGTAGCTTGTCGTGGCCAACAAATCTGTGCTCGATGCTCTGTGATTGGACATTAAAGCAGAGACTACAAGTCGGAGCACATCTGAAGAAAAATAGTGAGTGAGTGAGTGACTGTAGGGTTTAATGGCGCAAGGGCCATAGTAGGCTATGCTGCGCCAAACATTCCTTAAAATCAATTCAAAAATATTTTAAAAATATAAAAATTTTATGCATTGAGGAAACAGGATAAAAAGGTAAAATTTCAAATTTGGTGTAAAAGGCCAATATGACGTAAAAAGGCAAATAAATTATGGTGGGGGTTTTCCCCCACCAAGTCAGATAGATTTAAAACAGATGAATGAAAAAAAGTCCGGCGATGATGATCAAACACCGGACAGTCAATTAAAATGTGATGAATAGAGTAAGGGACATAACAGGAAGGACACTCGGGAGAATCTTCTCCAAACAAAAGATGTTTGTGAGTAAATCGAGTATGTCCAATGCGAAGGCGAGTCAATCTGACATCGGCTCTTCGCATTGGAAAAACAGGCCATTCTCCAATGATCGGCTTCACCGAGTGTAATTTGTTGTTAATTTGTAGATTCCACGATTCCTGCTATGACTGATGAATAAGCATTAAAATATGACGTCGAATGTCCTCAAATGGGACTGCAAGCTGAAGAGGAATCGTCGCCGATCGTGCAGCCGAGTACGCTTGTTCATTTCCTAAAATACCTACATGACTAGGTATCCAGCAAAGTTTTATAGCATAACCCCTGCTATAAAGCTGGCAAATAATATCAGCAATTTCAACCACGATAGGATGACTGCGATCGTCAATATGTACCAATGTTTCCAGGACGCTCTTGCTGTCAGTATATACAACGAACTTTCGAGAACTGGATGTCTCGACTAATTTCAGGGCACAGTAGATGGCGGCTGCTTCGGCAGTGTAGACACTGAAGGAAGAGTCGAGCCGATAACTGTGCCTGATGTCGTTCGAAACGACACCACAGCCGACGTATCCAGTTCCTTTCGATCCACCCGTGTATATAGGAATATAATCCTCATACTAACAGCGATGGAAGGCAAAGATCCTCTGGAGAACAATGGGACATGTGGTGTTCTTGCTGTAAGAAGCAAAGGTGTTATGATAAATAAACTTTGGAATATTCCAAGGCGGAAATTTAATAAAATTTCGTTGCTGAACATCCAAGTCATGTAGGCCGAGTTCCTCGATGAATACCTTCACCCTCTCAGAAAAAGGCCGGATGAAGGAAGGACGAGCACTGTACAGTCTCCTTAAAGACGGGCTGGTATTAATGTTTTGAGACACATGAGATGGCAGAGATGACATTTTGAAATGATAGTAGAGCGACAATTTCAGGCGCCGCAAAGCCAAAGGTAGCTGGTTACAGAGGACATAGAGACTCTGCACAGATGACGTTCGGAACGCACCACAGCAGATTCTCAGAGCATTATGGTGGACTGGGTCAAGTTTCCGCAAGGTAGTTTTGCAAGCAGATCCGTAGACGACACATCCGTAGTCGATCCGAGACAGAATCACCGACTGATACACTCGGTGAGTGAGTGAGTGACAGTCGATTTTATTGGCGCAAGAGCCAAAGTAGGCTATGCTGCGCCAAACATTTGTTAAAATCGATTAGAAATTAATGTCATTAAAAACAAGAGACCAACACAAAGACACATAAAAGATAAAAGGTTAAAAATCAAATATGGTGTAAAAGGCCAATATGTCTTAAAAAAGCAAATAAGTTATGGTGGGGGGTTTTCCCCACCAAGTCAGATAGGTTTAAAACAGATGACTGAAAATAAATACGGCGATGATCATTAAAAACCGGACACATAATTAAAATGTGATGAATCGTGTAAGGGACATGGCAGGAAGGACACTCGGGAGCACCTTCCCCAAATAAAAGATGTCTATGGGTAAATCGAGTGTGTCCAATGCGAAGGCGAGTCAATCTGACATCCGCTCTTCGCATTGGACAAACAGGCAATTCTCCAATGATCGGCTTCACTGAGTGTAGCTTGTTATTGAGTTGAAGATTCCAATATTCCTGCCATGCCTGATTAATAGAATTTAAAATGTGACAACGGATGTCCTCAAGTGGAACTGCAAGCTGCAGAGGATTCGTTGCCGAACATGCAGCTGAGTCCGCTTGTTCATTGCCTAAAATACCTACATGACTAGGTATCCAACAGAATTTAATAACATAACCCCTACTATACAGACTACAAACAATGTCTGCAATGTCAACCACAGTAGGATGACTGCGATCGTCCAGATTGACCAATGTTTCCAGGACGCTCCTGCTATCAGTATAAAGGACGAACTTCCGGGAACTAGATTTTTCGACTAATTTAAGGGCACAGTAAATGGCGACAGCTTCGGCAGTGTAGACACTGCAGGAAGAGTCGAGCCGGTAACTGTGCCTGATGTCGTTCGAAACGACACCACAGCCAACATAGCCAGTTCCTTTCGATCCGTCCGTGTAGATCGGAATAAAATCCGCGTACTGACTCCGATGGAAAGCAAAGAGACGTTGGAAAATAATTGGACATGTGGTGCTCTTGCTGTATGAGGCAAAGGGATTATGGTAAAGAAACCTTGGAATATTCCAAGGCGGAAATTTAATAAAACTTCGCTGTTGAACAACTAAGTCATGTAGGCTGAGTTCCTTGATGATTTCTTTCACCCTCTCAGAGAAAGGACGTATAAAAGAAGGTCGAGCTTCGTAAAGTCTCCGTAAAGAAGTACTGATATTAACAGTTTGAATTGGATGAAAATTATCGGAAGACATGCGATAAAAATAATTGAGTGACAATTTCTTACGCCGCAAGTTCAAAGGTAACTGGTTACAAAGGACATAGAGACTCTGCACAGGTGACGTTCGAAATGCACCACAGCAGATTCTCAGAGCATTATGGTGGATTGGGTCAAGCTTCCGCAAGGTAGTTTTGCAGGCAGATCCGTAGACGATACATCCGTAGTCGATCCGAGACAGAATAACCGACTGATACACTCGGAGTAAAGAAATTCGATCCGCTCCCCAAGAGGTGTTGGAAAACACCTTCAAGATGTTGAGGGATTTCTCACACCTCTTCCGCAGATGTAAAATGTGCGGAAGGAAAGTGAGTTTGCGGTCGAAAATTACTCCGAGGAAGCGGACGTCATGGACGACCGGAATAGACGTATTACGGATGCGAATGTCAGGATCGGGATGGAGGCCCCGTTTCCTACAAAAATGCACGCAACTACTCTTACTGGGAGAAATACTATGTCCATTCGCATCACACCAAGTAACCAAGTTATTAACTGCATTCTGAAGTCGCCGCTGGATTAGATGCATGGACGATCCTTCGCAGGAAATCTGCAGATCGTCGACATATAATGATCCGTGAACAGATGGCTGAAGTTGTGAAAGAATTGGAGACAGGCGACAAATGAAAAGAGTCGGGCTTAAAATACTTCCCTGAGGAACTCCTTCAAATTGAGTAAAAGAAGATGATAAAATATTTCCGACACGTACTTTAAAAGTTCTTAAAGATAAAAACATCTGAATAAAAAGAGGCAAATTGCCTCTCAATTTATAAGAATGTAAAGTGCGTAAAATCCCATAGCGCCACGTACGGTCATATGCCTTTTCGATATCAAAGAAAATAGAAACCAAATGATTCCTCCGTACGAAAGCAGTACGAATCTGACTCTCGAGTTGCAAGATGTTATCTATCGTGGATCTTCCTATACGGAAGCCACTCTGAAACAGAGGAATGCATTGATTCTTTTCCAATTGATAAACGAGACGGGCATTGACCATACGTTCAAGGGTCTTACAGAGGCAACTCGTCAGAGCGATAGGCCTATAGTGGAGAGGGTTCTTCGGATCCTTACCAGGCTTCAGGATAGGAATAACGATTGCCTCCTGCCACGGGCTAGGAAACACATGCTCCCTCCATATTCGGTTGAATAGGTAAAGGAGACTGACAAGTGAATCCTCGTTCAAGTGGCGAAGCATATCGTAAGTTATACCATCAGAGCCTGGACTGGTATTGTTAGATAAGGACAGAGCTTTTCTCAATTCCCACATATCAAAGTCACAGTTATAAGGAAGTGGTTGCCGACACCTGAAGTTGATAGGTGTCTGCTCAGAACGATTCTTAGTCGCTAAAAATGTAGCGCTATATGAATCGGAGCTTGACACACTAGCAAAAGAGTGGCCAATGACATTGGCCACTTCGACAGGTGAAGAATGCACAGCATTTGCAGTTTCCAGTATCGGGATGGAAAATTCCCGATACAGGGAGTTCGCAGCTTTTACCTTTCTCCATAACTGTTGACTTGTGGTAGACGATGTTATGGAAGAGACATACCTGATCCAAGATTCTCTCTGACTATGTCGCCTTACTCTGCGAGCAATCGCCCTTGCCCTTTTAAAAGCTACGAGGTTTTCGGTTGTGGGATATCGTCTGAAGATACCCCACAGTGTCTTTTGTTCCCTGTAGGATGATTGGCAATCCGTGTTCCACCACGGTTTACTCATCTTCCGCTTTGAATTTGTACTCTTCGGTATCGCTGCATCAGCAGCGTCCACGATAGAGGTAGTGACATGTCGAACAGAGCTATTTAAATCTTGATCTTGAACCATTGCACCGGTAATAACTGCTAACCGTGTGAATAAATCCCAATCTGCCCGGTTGAAGCGGTAATTGGAGGGACGAAAACGCACCCCACTACCATGAACCTGGGAGACTAGGAGAGGGAAATGATCACTGTTGTGTAAATCATTTACAACCTCAAATTCAGCGACGGTAGCAGTGTTGGTGAACAAATGGCTAGATCAATGGAATGAAATGTCCTAGTGGGAGCATGGAAATACGTCTTCTCGTCGGTGTTCAGCAGACAGAGACTATGATCAGAGATCAACTGCTCGATCTGCCGACCACGAGAATTTGTACCACCATACCCCCACTGAGGGCTGTGTCCGTTAAAGTCACCTAGTAGAAGGAAGGGAGTTGGTAGCTGATTTACTAAGTGATTGAAATCCACTTGAGACACAACATCGTTAGGAGGCAGATAAATGCAGCAGACTGTGATTAATGTGCGGGTATGGATCCGCACAGCCACAGCCTGCAACGATGTGGTCAGCGTAACGATGTTGTGAGGACTGTTCTGAGATGTCAGGATGCAAACACCTCCCGAAGAAGATGATGTTGCATCAACATCCAGTCGTACGCAATTATATCCACGCACACGGGTTGTCATATTACTCTTCAGAAACGTTTCCTGAAGAGCAACACAGACAGGTTGGTGCGTAGATATAATGGATTGGATATCCTCTAGTCTGGGTCGTAAACCGCGGCAGTTCCAGGAAAGAAAAGTATCCATTAACCAATCGCACTGGAGGTCGGTTCTCCCGACTCCATGTCTACTAACATGGTGTAATCATCAGCAGTTGGATGCAGATCCAACGCTGGGATCTCAGTTTTCTTTATTTTGGGTGGTTTTTTCCGCCCATCCCCCTTAGCCTCTCTCAGCTGGGCGTGTTTATTTTTCCTAGGAGATTTAACTCCACTTTTACTGTTGGTTGTTTCACTTTTAGAAGAACATATTGCAGCTGAGTTGGGTTGGTTAAGGTCAGAGTCAGTCTGAGTAGTGCAAGATTTAAATGTTTTCTTAATCTTAGATGCATATGAGACTCCAGGGGTAGGTGTTCGTTGTGAGACAATACGCCTAGCCTCTGGATAGGATACACTATTCTTTATTTTTACAGCCGTGATCTCTTTTTCCAAGTTCCAAGTGGGGCACAATCGAGAATATGAAGGATGGTCACCATTGCAGTTGACACATCGTTCCTTCAACACGCAGTCTGTACTTTCGTGTCCAGCCTGTGCACAGCGAGCACACGTGGCTTGACCACGACAGTTGGTTTTAGAGTGTCCATATCGTTGACATTGGAAACAGCGCAACGGATTCGGAATATATGGTCGAATGGGACATTGAAGGTAAGCAGCCTTAACAGACTGAGGCAGTTCTGGCGTCGAAAACGTCAGGATGAGGTGCTTGGTAGGAAGCACCTTTCCATCCCGACGGATTGTTATACGCCGAACCTCACAGACCTTCTGATCTTTCATGTTTTCAAGAATTTCCTCGTTCGACACATTCAACAAATCCGCGGCTGATATAACCCCACGAGAAAAGTTTAGACTACGATGAGGTGCTACAGTCACTTCAAAATTAGCTAATTGGTGCAGATTTATAAGGGCGGAAGCTTGCTTCGCAGACGACACTTCCAGAAATAAATCCCCGGAGCGCATCTTGCGAATTGTCTTCACAGACCCTACACTGGCCGTTATAGCCTTCTCGATTAAAAACGGTGAAACGTTGGAAAAAGAGTCACTTTTTTTCATGATGAAAAACCTAGCGTTATTGGTATCTGACAATTGTTGCTCCACAATGGGAGAAGAGGTTGACGGAATTGGGCCTCCGTCAAGGCACGAGGGTTTTGGATCCATAAGTAGTTTTTTGTGTTCACTTCAGTGCGCCTCCACCCACCATAAGAGTCCAACAAGGGGAGGCAGCCCGCCGGACATCTGGCAGTTGCCAGGCACGGCACTTACCCCAGAGGTGGCACTGAAGTATAGTATTACAGCTTCGGGGTGAGGATCCGTCGGTTCACCCGAGGCACCCCTAACTGCAACACTAACCCTATAGCAACGTCGTTGGGGTTCGAGAAGAACCCCTCCGAAGCGATCACCAGCCGATTGACAGGAGCGGGCTCACCCCTGCCCCCCGTCTACGGAGAAGCATGGGCCAAAGGGAACGCAACAGGATCCCCAGACTCCACTTTCCCCCGGCACGGGTCGCCGCATACGGCAAACATGCGGGTCAGGTCAAATAATAACTTGGACTGACATTGAAGGTACTAAATGAAATTTTTTTATTTTTAAATCCCCAAGAGAATAAACATTAATGAAAATACAGAAAGTAAGGAACAAAAGATAACGAACATAAAATAACCGCAAAATCAACCCCAAACAGAAAGAAAAATAACTAATTTGGAAATCTGCAAATAAAATCGGAACCAAACATAGATTTTTTTTTTTCTTTCTTTCTTTTACAATTTTTTCACTCGGGTATCTCGGGTACGTGGTCCCCCGTACTCATCCGAAGATGAGCCCCTGAGGAGAAAAAAGGAAAAAAGATGCCAATTTGACCAGAAGAGGGGTCGAAAACAAGAGAAAGAGCGCTAGGGCATCCCGGGGGCGCGTCCCCCGTGTTTACCAAAGACAGTAAACCCCATGGGAAAGGAATAGATCACTCAGGTCCCTCGGGTTCGTGAAGCCCGTACTTTCCTGAAGTAGGTAAGCCCCTGAGGGCACTGATACACTCGGAGTAGAGAAATTCGATCCGCTCCCCAAGAGGTGTTGGATAACACCTTCAAGATGTTGAGGGATTTCTCACACTTCTTCCGCAGATGTAAAATGTGCGGAAGGAAAGTGAGTTTGCGGTCGAAAATTACTCCGAGGAAGCGGACGTCAGGGACAACAGGAATAGACGAATTACGGATGCGAATGTCAGGATCGGGATGGAGACCCCGTTTCCTGCAAAAATGCACGCAACTACTCTTGCTGGGAGAAATACTATGCCCATTTGCGTCACACCAAGTTATTAACTGCATTCTGGAGTCGCCGCTCTATTAGAAGCATGGACGATCCTTCGCAGGAAATCTGCAGATCGTCGACATACAATGATCCGTGAACAGATGGCTGAAGTTTTAAAAGAATTGGTGACAGGTGACAGATGAAAAGAGTCGGACTTAAAATACTCCCCTGAGGAACTCCTTCAAATTGAATAAAAGATGAGGATAAAATATTACCAAGCAGTATTTTAAACGATCTAAACGATAAAAACATTTTAATAAAAAGAGGTAAATTGCCTCTCAGACCATAATCGTAAAGAGTGCGCAGAATCCCATAGCGCCATGACGGTCATATGTCTTTTCGATATCAAAGAAAATAGAAACCAAATGATTCTTTCGTACGAAAGCAGAACGAATCTGACTTTCGAGTAGAAGGTTGTTATCTACTGTGGATCTTCCTTTACGGAAGCCACTCTGAAACGGAGGAATGCATTGATTCCCTTCCAATTGATATACGAGACGGGCATTGACCATACGTTCTAGCGTCTTACACAGGCAACTCGTCAGAGCGATAGGCCTATAGTGGAGAGGGTTCTTTGGATTCTTACCAGGCTTCAGAATAGGAATAACGATTGCTTCCTGCCACTGGCTAGGAAACACATGCTCCCTCCATATTCGGTTGAATAGGAAAAGGAGACTGACAAGTGAATCCTCGCTCAAGTGGCGAAGCATATCGTATGTTATACCATCAGAGCCTGGACTGGTATTGTGAGCCAAGGACAGGGCCTTTCTCAATTCCCACATGTCAAAGTCACAGTTGTAAGGGAGTGGTTGCCGACACCTGAAGTTGATAGGTGTCTGCTCAGTACGATTCTTAGTCGCTAAAAATTTAGCGCTGTAAGAATCGGAGCTTGACACACTAGCAAAAGAGTGGCCGATTACATTGGCCACTTCAACAGGTGAAGAATGCACAGCATTTGCAGTTTCCAGAATCGGGATGGAAAATTCCCGATACAGGGAGTTCGCAGCTTTTACCTTTCTCCATAACTGTTGACTTGTGGTAGACGATGTGATGGAAGAGACATACCTGATCCATGATTCCCTCTGACTATGTCGCCTTACTCTGCGAGCAATTGCCCTTTTAAAGGCTATGAGATTTTCAGTTGTGGGATATCGTCTGAAGATACCCCACAATTTCCTTTGTTCCTTGTAGGAGGATTGACATTCCTTATTCCACCATGGTTTACTCATCTTCCTCTGTGATGTTCTACTCTTCGGTATCGCTGCATCAGCAGCGTCCACGATAGAGGCAGTGACATTGTGGACAGAGTCATTAATATCTTGATCTTGAACCATTGTACCGGTAATAACCGCTAACCGTGTGAATAAATCCCAATCTGCCCGGTTGAAGCGGTAAGTGGGGGGACGTAAACGCACCCCACTACCATGAACCTGGGAGATCAGGAGAGGGAAATGATCACTATTATAGAGATAATTTAAAACCTCTAAATTCAGCGACGGTAGCAGTGTCGGTGAACAAATGGCTAGATCAAGGGAATGAAATGTCCTAGTGGGAGCATGGAAATACGTCTTCTCGTCGGTGTTCAGCAGACAGAGACTGTGATCAGAGATCAATCGCTCGATCTGCCGACCGCGAGAATTTGTACCATCATACCCCCACTGAGGGCTGTGTCCATTAAAATCACCAAGCAGAAGGAAGGGAGATGGTAACTGATCGACTAGTTGGTCTAAATCCATTTGTGACACTACATCGTTAGGTGGCAGGTAATTGCAGCAGACTGTGATTAGTGTGCGGGTGTGAATTCGCACAGCTTCAGCCTGCAACGATGTGGTCAGTGTAACGACGTGATGAGGATAGTTCTGGGATGCCAGAATGCAAACACCTCCAGAAGAAGGTGATGAGACATCAACATCCCGTCGTACACAATGATATCCACGCACACACGGGTGTTCATATTACTCTTCAGAAAAGTTTCCTGAAGAGCAACACAGACAGGTTGGTGCGTAGATAGTATGGATTTGAGATCCTCTAGTCTGGGTCGTAAACCACGGCAGTTCCAGGAAACAAAGGCCATTAAATGGGCGCACTGGAAGTGGAAGGTCCCGTTTCCAGGACCCCCATGGAGTCATAATATTCGGGCGATGGGTGTAATACCACCGCATCCCCGTCAATGACCCTGGTTTTTTTGCGAGGAACGCTGTTCTTCGCTTAGTTTAAGTTTTTGCCTCTGCAAAGCTTTAGACCTGGCTAATTGCCTAGTCTGTTGAGCCTTAGCAGAGGAAGGGGTTTTTAAAATATTTATTTTTTTCTTTGTTGGCAGATCTTTAGTGTTAGATTGTGGTGTCTTTTTTGTAGGTTGCGGTTTCATAATGGTAGGAAGAGGTTCAGGACATTGGGTGGACTTTGAAACTTTAACAGTCTGTGTTGCCATAGCGTAGCTTTTTCCCTGTACAGGAGTACGGGAAGAAACTACACGGCGAGCCTCGGGATAAGACAAATTCTGCAGCGTCTTCACCGTTGAAATTTCCTTTTCCTCAGCCCATTTAGGGCAAGAACGAGAGTATGCAGGGTGGTTGCCCTGACAGTTGACGCACTTTTCTGCAGCGTTACAGGAAGCACTATCGTGTCCTGTTCCTGTACAGCGAGCGCACGTCAACTGTACCCTACAAGCGTTCTTGGAGTGGCCATATCGTTGGCAATTAAAACATCTCAGAGGGATTGGAACATATGGTCGGACGGAGAGTCGGAGATATGCGGCCTGAACTGTCTGTGGCAGGGTAGGAGTCGAAATGGTCAAGATGAGGTGCTGGGTGTTAAGCACCTTACCATCTCTCCTAACCGTAATCCTCCGGACACCACAAACCAGCTGGTCCTGCAGATTCTCCAAAATCTCTTCCTCCGACACGCTTTCCAAATCCCTTGAGGATACAACGCCACGGGAATAGTTCAAATTTCTATGCGGTGAAGTTGTCACAGAATAGGGTCCTAAGGTCTTCATATTCATAATCAGTTTTGCTTGATTAGAATTACAAACTTCTATTAAAAGGTCACCAGATCGTAGTTTCTTTATTTCCTGAACTGTTCCTACCATTCCTTGTATCCCCTTTTGTATTAAAAAGGGAGATATTTTTTCAAAAGTATCAGTTTCTCTTTTAATGAGAAAAAAACGAAAGTTGTTATTTTTAATACCTGTGTCTGATGTTGACTCTAAATTCAAATTAGATTCGTGTTGTTCTACACGATCAGCCCAAGTTTTATTATTTGCTCTATTAGATTTGTTAGTCGCTTTGGGAGCCAAAATCGAATTATCTTTAGTTGTAACCATATTGCCTTGAGTAAAAAAAAAAATTTCACGGACAGACTTCTAGTTCGATGGGTCCCCGCCAGACCCATCTCCCCACCCTTTCCTAATGCGGAAACGAGTAACCGACGGAGAGATTCGTTTCAGCCGGACAATGTGACCTGCCCCATTACGTGCCCAGGCAGAGGCACAGGTCCAAGGCCGAAGCCGAGGAGTATTTCTCGCAATGGAAGGGAGGTCACACCATCCAGCCACACGCAACCAAGGCTCTCCCTCTGGGAACATTTTATAGGATGACATTCCAAAACTGTCACCGACGGCGCACGCAACTCCTCTCCTCGCACACCCTTCCCTAAACATGGCCTTTTCCAATCACGCCCATGCGGTCTCCCACTAGGTACCTCCGCATGAGGGGTACTGGGGCCCCGTATTGCCAGAGCTAGGCATGCAGGAAATCGGCATTGATACGCCGTCGGCCTTTTAGTGTTTTAGTAGAGACACCACAAATATTTTTTTTTTATTTTTAAATATTTTTATAATTATTTTTTATTTTAATTTTTATGTTTTTTTAACACAAGTATTATCACACACACATAGTTAATATGAAACTGAGTTAGTGAAAACTGTTTTCCGCTTGATATCACAAAATATCAAGCGGAAAACCCCCCAAAGCAAAACACATGACAGGAAAAAAAGAGGGGGAGAAGAAGAGGAAAAAGAAGATCACTGAGGTACCTCGGGGTTGTGAAGCCCGTACTCATCTCAGGTAGATGAGCCCCCTGAGGGGGGGCGAAAGTGAAAGCAAAAGGTGTCCCCACGATCCCAATTTCCTCCTTACGAAACGCCGCACATTGCAAATATACGGGTTGGCAAGCCAACAAAAAAATAAAAAACAAAGAAATAGACACCCACAAAGATTGATAACAGGATATATATAACAAAGCAAATATGAATAAAATATCGCTCAAGTGATGTGGAAATGTCAAGGAATCCGATCTAGATGAAGAAAAAAGTGAAAAATTAATGACAAAGAAAAGGGTCGAAAATCGGGAATGTATCACCCGTGTTTACCAAAGACAGTAAACCCCATGGGAAAGAAAAAGATCACTCAGGTCCCTTCGGGTTCGTGAAGCCCGTACTTACCTGAAGTAGGTAAGCCCCTGAGGGAAAATTGAATATCGGAGTCAAAAGGAATCGTAGACCAAATTTGTAGAAAATATTAATAGTGGCGTCTCAAGCAAAAAATTGTGGAACAGTGTCAAACGTGTCTCCTTTGTTTTTAATAACAAATTCCAATTTTAGGATGCAACGGCCAGACTATTTCATCTCCGAAAGACATTGTAAATACAATAGCCCGAACTCTCTCCCGTGCTTCTAGTTCAGACAATTACACTGATAATTTTAAAAAAATAATATCTGCAATTGAAAAGAAAATAAATCATACCACGAGACAACATTTAATATATAACAATTACATTTTCTTTCATCGATTGGAATATGCTCTCTGGTGTTCATAATTCATCTCCTGGACAAGAAAAATCAGTTATAAACTGAAACATTTATAAAATAATTCTTTCGACATCTTTTAAAGTTCTTTAACAGAATATGGAAGTAGCATACACTCCCCCATTCCTGAAAATATGCTTTTATCATCCAGATTTTAAAACCAGATAAAGACCCGACAGATCCCACAAATTTATAACCCATATCCCTCACTAGTTGCCTGTAAAAGGTTATGGGAAAAAATGGTGAACGCGAAACTTATGTTAGTCTTGGAGCAAAATATTTTTTTTACCATTCCAAAGCGGCTTCGTTTGGAATGCAGTTTAGCGTAACCACCTGTTGGTGACAGGAATTGTTTGGCGATATTTTGCGAATTGTGGTTACCATGCTTTCCCTCCTCTGCGGTGGCTTTAGCCGTGGCAACCCTTTCGAATAAGGCATATTATACATGATTTTTTTATTTTCAGTAAGGAGCTTTTTTTTAAATATTTATACCTTTCTCCGATCATGTTTTTTTCACTTTTGTTGCATTCGCCGGGCCTACCTTTTCGAATTTGCCACACGAATACGGATGCCGGATCACCTCATGTTTTTTTTTTTCGTTATACAGTCTGGGGAACTTTTTTCCAGGATTCTTTACACCTGCGCAGTCTCACAGTCAGGCAGCTGTTTCGGATGTTTTTTTTCTTTTAGCCAATCACATACAGTACCTTTTAAGTCTCAGTTTCTAAAGCGAAACTAAATATACACTTAGTCACAAAAGTAAGTATGCAACTCATAGCTTAAGTGAAAAAGCTCTAGTTCTCAAATAAATATAAGAAAAATATTATTTTGGAGAGTGTTGTTTATAGCTTCTGATTCAAGTCGTAAAGTAATGAAAAATAAACCAAATCATTATATTTTAAAAACCTTTAAGAGTAATTTTGTTAACTACCAGTAGAAATTTAAATCACAAAAGTATGTATGCACTCTGAATTTTTGACTTTTAAATAGGCTGAATGAAACTTCTCGAGTGATTTTTCGTATTTCAGTGATAAGTTTAGCAGTTCTGCTACAAAGCTTTTAAGTTTGAGCTTTAAATACATCAACAATTCACCAATGCCTCCACGTGGAAAAGAATTATCCAAAGATCTAAGGGTTGCAATGATAAAGCTCTATAAGGAAAGCAAGTCCCAAAGGCAAATCGCTAAAATCATAGGCAGAAGTCCTGCAACAGTGCAAAAAATCATTGAAAAGCTCCAGGCTGAGGGAAATACTCTAAACAAGCCAAGAACAGGACGACCGCCCATTTTGACGGATCGAGGAAGGCGAAATATTGTTGGAAATGTGAAAAAAAATCCGATGATTAGCGCACCAAAATTGACAACTGACGAGAAAAACAATTTTGCGAAGTCATGCAATCCTGAAACAATTCGCCGTGTGTTACGGAAGGAAGGATACCATGGTCGAAATATGCGAAGAAAACCATTTGTAAGCAAAGTGAATCGCAAAAAGAGAATAGATTTTGCAAAAGAAAATGTAAAGCAGGACACAAATTTTTGGAATTCCGTGATTTTTTCGGACGAAAGTAAATTCAACATCCACGGGTCAGATGGACACCAAAAAGTTTGGAGGAAAGCAAATGCAGCTCTAGAACCAAAGAACATGAGAGGAACTGTAAAACACGGTGGTGGTTCGATAATGGTTTGGGGTTGCATGGCAGCAACTGGAGTAGGAAATTTAGTTATAATCGACGGAATAATGAATCAATATAGCTATTTGAATATTTTAAAGAATAATCTAAGCCAAAGTGCTTCTAAATTGGGACTCGGTGGATCCTTCACTTTCCAACAAGATAATGATCCCAAACATACTGCTCGGGTTGTTCGGGAATGGCTGCTATATCACGTGCGAAAACAGCTAAAAACCCCACCGCAGTCACCTGATCTTAATCCCATTGAACACTTGTGGGATTATCTCGATCGCCAAATTAGAAAACAAGAGATCAAAACTAAGAATGATCTACAAAAAGCCCTTTTGGAAGAGTGGCAGAAAATACCATTTTCTGTCACTCAAAATTTAGTAAAATCAGTGCCATCTAGATTGAGAGCTGTTATAAAGGCCAAAGGCTATCCAACAAATTACTAATTTTTTTGAAAAATTGTAAAATTTGCAATATTAATGTCTTTGTTTTTGTTTGCATACTTACTTTTGTGATGTAAATTACATCCTATTTTAAGTTAAGCTCATCTTGCTAATTAAATATTTGTACTTTTCAGATATTTTTCATTTTGTAATTAAGCTAGATTTTGCTGTAATCGAAATAAATCGTTAATTTGAAAACTCTAATATTGTAGGTCTGTTTTTTTTTCATAGGACATCATCACATACACTCTGCATACTTACTTTTGTGACTAAGTATATATTTTTTAATCTTAACCAATCATGGGTTAATCGTTTGGTCTTTTCCATTGTTTTGTGCAGAGTTCTCACAGTTTATAGAATTTTCTTTGACCGTTATTTCGGTGAAAGCTATTGTGTTTCACGTCGACATCGTTCTTCTTTTCTAATTCTCCTGCTTGGTTTATTTTGTGTTTCTGCGTTTACCTAATCGGCAATTATTTACTCCACGTTTATTTTCCCAAATCCAGTTTCTTTCAATGGCTGCGAGAATGACTTGGACTGAGGTAAACTTAGGTAAGTCAAAAAATTCCTAATTTTCAGCTTCGCGGACTTCAGGCTCCGCCATAAAATTCGCCAAATTTGGCGATTTTTCAAATCTCGCCAAGTGGTTACACTAAACTGCATTTTCACCGCGAATTCCTACTGTAAATAATCTAGTCGCTTTAGAAACACAAGTAAAATGCCTTCGTACAGAAGAAACATCTTGTGTCCATTTTTTCGACATCGAAAAGGCATACGATGCTACTTGGAGGTATGTAATTTTACGAGGCTTATATAATTACGACTTGAGGTGTAAGCTGCGGATTTTTATCCATAAGAGCACAGGTATTTTAAAGTTAAAATTGACTCGATCTTATCAGATGATTTTATTCAAGAAGAGAGGGAGTGAGTGACTGAGGTTTTATGGCACAAGAGCCATAGTAGGCTATGCTGCGCCAAAACATTTGTTAAAAAGAATTAAAGTTTAAAATTCTTAAACAGAAATTCACAGAAAGTAAAAATATAAGCTAAAAGTTAAAAATTCAAATTTGGTCAAGAAGAGAGAAGAACCACAGGGAAGAGTTTTTAGTATAACTTTGTTCATTACAAAAATTAATAACATTATTTCATACATCCCGCCGTAGGTGAAAGCTCTTATACATGTTGAAGACTTACAAATTTCATGTATGGGAAATGAAAACTTAAAGAGAAATTCAACTGGCTGCCAATAAAATTTCAAAATGAAGAATGCGAGTGAGAATTTAGGCTTGTGGCACAAGAGCCAAATTGAGGATACGATGCGTCAAACATTTGTACAAAAGAGCCCGAAAGATTTCTTATACAAACACACAATCAAGTGAAGAACATCGATTAAAAACTTTTAGTACAAAAAAAAAGTTGTTTTCGGAAGTATAAATCTTAAAAGCAAAATATTAATTTTCAAAACATTACTGCAGTTAATAAAAGAGTAAGTAAAGCCGCCAGTAAATAGGAGATACAAAATTCACAAACTTCAAAACTGTCGAATTCGGTTTCTATTGTTTTAAATAATGAGTGCGTCAGTGACTGTGGGGTTTTCTGGCGCAAGAGCCAAAGTAGGCTATGCTGCTCCAAACATTTGTTAAGATAATTTAAAATAAGATTTTAAAAATAAGAAACCACACACACAAAGTAATAAAAAAGTGTAAAGTTAGAACTTTAAATTTGCTGTAAAAGGCAAATGCTTTTTTAAAAAGCAAATAAGTTATGGGGAAGGGTCCCTCACCAAGTCCGTTAGGTTTAAAACTGAAGAATCAAAGAAAATGCAACAATGATTATGAAAGACCAGGCAGTCAAAATGTTATGAATAAAGTAAGCGACATGGCAGGACGGACATTCGGGAGCACCCTCCCCAAACAAAGGATGTTTATGAGTGAATCTAGTTTCTTTTTCAGTATAGTTTTAATTAACACGAGGGCTATTGGCGATGGACCTCGTAATTTTGAACCTCCGTCAAGTGATGAGGACGAACTCCGATTCTCACACCGCCAACGGGACGACTTTGGGCCCCGACAGATTTAACGTGCATCAGCCCCGGCTATCCCGACGAGTCTTCAGTGATATCAAGGCTCGAACCCACGACTCAACGAAAATCACCGGCCACGAATCCGATGCCTTAACCACGGCCTCAAAGGCGTTAATGCATTGGCACAAGTTTTTGTATCAACCGAAAGAGATTCTAAACCTCTAATTTGTGTTTCGATTTTATCATACATGCTTCTTAGAGCATTTAAATCATCCGAGTTTTTGATAGATATAATATTTAATAATGATTCGAGGTGGGCTTGAATTAATATATCCTTATTACAATAGTAAGGTTAATAATTCTAATGCGGAATCGTAATTTTCATCTTTCAGTTCTAATCCTTTAATAGCAGACGCTGAACTACCACAGACAAGATTTTTCAGATAAATAAGTTTTTTCCCCTTTGATAAACTACTGTTCTTATGGATTGCATTTTTGAACTGTCCATAGAACTAAAAAAAAATGTCGATGAATCTCCATAAAATTTATTCAAAGTTAAACGAAGTAACTTAATGGCTGGGGTAGGATCCGAAATTGATCACGATTGATGATGATAGTGAAGTTTTATTGGCACAAGAGCCAAATGAGGCCATACTGCGCCAAACAAGGTAAATCTGTGATCTAGACTTTAAAACAATGAAAAAAGATTGATAGACAAAAAGGTCATGAATGAAAGTAAAGTTTATTGGCACAAGAGCCAGATATGGCTATACTGCGCCAAACAAGATTTAAATGTGGTGTAGACGTGAAAAAAAAATAGAAAAGACACAAATTGGTTGACAAGAAGGAGGGTCGAAAATAGAGAAGGATCGCTAGGGTAATCCGGGGGCATGTCACCCGTGTTTACCAAAGACAATAAACCCGATAGGAAAGAAAAAGATCACTAGGGGGCCTCGGGGTCATTGAACAAAAATTGATTTTGTTGCACGAAATTTCGGGCTTTTTGACTACTTAAACTCAGTTCGTTTATTCTTCTTTGTCAAAAACACATATTTGCAATTCCTTTTTCGCTATAATCTTCACTTATTTCTATTTCCGTTTCAATGTCATTCACATCAATTAAATGAACAATATGGTAATCAAGAATTTTAATGTTATCAATTTTGTTTTGTAATAGGTTAAAGAATACATCTAATTTCTAACTATCATCTGAATTTTTACTTCCTATTCTTTTCATTAATTAAGTTGATTTAAATGCTGCTCGTTTTTTCTTAAATCGATCCAATTCCATGTTGAAATAAAAAGTACTTACCTGTTTGAAGAACACTTTCACCACGACACTAGATAATCCGTAAAGGCACTAATTTATTCTTGAACTGCACTGCTTAATTCCAGGTACGCATCTTATTTCCACTTATAAGATATTACGCATCGTATTTCCGCTACTGGTATTCTAGTGGGGTTACAGAAACTGTAATGATTTACTATTAATGAATGATTCACTACTATAATGATTCCACCTGCTATTGTCTTTTTATACTTTTAATGTTCTATGTACTTATTATTTACACAATCAGTTCTACCGGAAAATTCTAAATGAAGCGTAAGCATCTAACGCTCGAAAACATCTGCATGTTACTGAGGTGGAATCTGAACTAACAAAAAAAAAAAAAAATTCTTTTCACATAAAGGGGAGGAGCGCCATCTAGCGCGCCTTTTGACACACCGTTTTGAAGATTTTTTGCCTAAATTTGCTAAAAGAACGAAAAATTTGAAATCCGATCATTTCCCAAAAGATAACAATACTTTTATGAATTTTGATCAAACTTATACCTTTAGAATCCTCGGTGCATTTAAATTACGATTTTCATACTTTTGAAATATTATTCGCACGCGATTTATATTTCATTACAACTTTTCAATATTTTTGTGTAATTTCCTAAAAATATGAGGTTTAGTTTTCATTAACGTCGCACTAGAAGTAAAATGAGAGCTATTGGCGACGGTCCTCGTAATTTTGAACCTCGGTCAAAGGACGAGGACGACACCTGAACTGGTACCTCCATCTCCTAACTTCCACCCGAACGGGAGGACTTTGGGCCCCGACAGTTTTAACGTGCATCAGGCCCGGCTACCCCAGTGGGTCTTCAGTGACATCAAGGCTCGAACCCACGACTCAACGAAAATCGCCGGTCACGAATCCTAAACCATGACCACTAAGTTTAGTTTAGTTTTTATTAACGTCGCACTAGAAGCAACACGAGGGCTATTGGCGACGGACCTCGTAATTTTGAACCACGGTCAAGTGACGAGGACGACACCTGAGCTGGCACATTCCCCCTTCTCCTAACATCCACACCCGCCAACGGGAGGACTTTGGGCCCCGAACAGATTTAACGTGCATCAGCCCCGGCTACACGGCGAGTCTTTGGCGGCCACCATGACCACTAAGCTACCGCGGCCACTAAAAATATAAGGATTGATATAATATGAATCATTATTACATGGTAAAAGTGTCAAGTTTCTGCTTTGTTCCTTTGGGAAGTTATATCGGTTAAAAAAATGACGCGTGTTTTCGCAAATATTATTAATAATTAAGAGTCCTGAGACAAATTAAGTTAGTATTTTCAAAGGAGATTATAATTATTATTATCATTTGGTTGTTTGGTTAAATTTCTGACACTGAATCCTCTTGTGATATAATGTGCCAAACACAAGGATTATCATTTGGTAAAATGAGAAACTTTATCAACTCTTCTTTATTCACTCAGTATTAAAAGGGGGAGGGAATTACGAATTTGTATTATTCTTCATGTTGCACCTTTCTAATTCAGCAAGATACAAAAGTACACTGGTGTTCAAATTACGAGAATTTGCATATTTTATCGAATTTCAGGCCAGTCTCCAAATCCAGGTATGCAGAGATTTCGATTTAACGCCCAGCGTCGTATCGAACTTCTAGAAACAGTTTAAAGATTACGGATCCGTCGAGAGAAAGCATGCGCAAGGTCATCCAAGAGCCACGACGGCCAGAGAAGATCGTCATTTGTCCATTACAGCAAGGCGTAACAGGATTACTACAGCTTCTCAGGTCTCATAAGTTGTTTGCGGCCACAGTAACCCGAGTTTCAAGGGTGACTGTTTCCAGAAGACTTCATGAGAGGGGGCTGTTTGCAAGACCTGTTGTTTGCGTCCCACTTAGTTCTGAGAACAGGAGAATCCGCTTAAAATGGCGCAGATATCATAAAGCATGGATCAATGGCCGACCGTTCTTTTCACTGATGAGTCCCTGTTCAGCCTAACCAGTGATTCTAGCCGTACTTTCATGTGGAAAGAACCAGATACCCGCTACTTGCCCTCCAATGTCTGAGAAATTGACGATTACGGCAGCGGAGGCTTGGTGGTCTGGGCAGGCATCATGTTGGATGGCCGCACACACCTCCATGTCTTTGGAACAGGCACTGACTGCTGAGAAATATAGAGAGGAGGTCTTGGAGCTTTATGTTAAACTTTTCAGGATTACAGTTGGTCCTAATTTCCTTTCAATGGATGACAACATGAAACCACATAGAGCTCAACTTGTCGACGAATTTCTAGAAAGTAAGGATACTCGCCAGATGGATCGGTCAGCCAGATCTCCAGACTTCAATCCTCTAGAGCATATCTGGGAAGCTCTGGGGATGGCCAATGCAATTCGCAACACCTCTCCGAAAACCATCCAAGACCTGAAAATAGCGTTGCTGAACGAGTGGGACCAATTGCCACAGTAACTTATAAACTTCCAGCATAAAATTACGATGCAAGATCTGTATATCTGTAAGAGGCCCCAATTAACTCATTTTTTGTTCTATTCTGCAACTGCTTTTTCATAACTTGTTACTCTAATGAGTGTTATGCACGATCATGCGTGTGTATTAAAACTGTTGAATGGTTATTTTTTGTATTATATCAAACCTAGATACAAACCAAATTTATTTAAAATCTGTCCAGTAGTTCTAGAGTTTTTTTATAATACATGATCACGAATTTAGTTTAGTTTTTATTAACGTCGCACTAGAAGCAACACGAAGGCTATTGGCGACGGACCTCGTAATTTTGAACCTCGGTCAAGTGACGAGTACGACACCTGAGCTGGCACCTCCCTCTCCTAATTTCCACACCACGCCAACAGGAGGACTTTGGGCCCAGACAGATTTAACGGCTGGTTTTTGGTAGCCAAGGATCGAACCTGCGACTGAACGAAAACCGCCGTTCACGAATCCGAAACCATGACCACTCGGCTACCGCGGCCACCCAGTAGCTCTAGTATCGAAAAATTCTCTTAATTTTGAACACCAGTTTACTTGGCTGGAGATTCTCTCTGACTAGGCCCTCTTACTCTACAAGAAAACGTTTGTCATTTAAACTCTAAGAGTCTCTCAGTTATGGGGTATCATCTGAAAATATCCCAGCATCTGCTTTGTACTTTATGAAAAAATTGACACTCCTTATTCCTTAATGGTTTACTCATCTTCTGCAGTGAACTTGAAAATTCAGGAATAACACCGTCGACAGCGTCCAAAATCGAATCATTTTGGTCAGCATCATCAATATTTTTTTCTGAATTTTTTCGACGGTTTAAAATGCTGACGTGTGAAAGAATCCCAATTCTCTTAATGAAAGTTATACGTGGGAGGACGTAAATGCCTCCCATCTCATTAAATTGGGAGATTGGAAGAGTGAAACTATTATATATATAATTATTGAGCTCTAATTTAAACACGGCAGTTGCAGAGTAGGACAGACGAAGGAATGAAATAAAGCAGTGGGGGCATAGGAATAAATCTACATAGCAAATACAGATTGTGATCTGAGATACTCCTTGAGAGTTTATATCATTACGTTCCAAATGAGAATTATGTCCATTAATTACAACTAGCAGTATCTATAGGACTAGTAATTGGTTGACTTATTCATTCAAATCCATCTGTAACATAATATGGAGTGGAAGATAAATGCAGACCCCTGTGACAAAAGACTGGATGTGAATTCGTACATCCACTGCCTGAAGCCATATGGTTGGTGTAACGAAACTACTTGAATAATTCTGGGATGTGAATATTTCCTCCGATTGAAGGTGCAGCGAGATCAACACCCCTTTGTACACAATTATATCCATGCACCTTAGTTAGCGCATTACTCATGAGAAATTGAAGAGCAATGCATGCAGGTTGTTACATGGATGTTATGAATTCAAGAACCCTCGAGTCGGAATAATAAGACGTGGCAGTTCCGAGAAACAAAAGAGGCGGCCATTGGAAGATAAGAAAACCTTTTTCCAGGGTCGTAAATCTTTAGTATTCTTCAAGGGAGGGTGGAAATCCACCGCATCCTGGAAGGCACATGAACTGCGAGAAATAATATTCTTCGCAGCAGCTTTAACTCAACCTCTGCAAGGCCTTGGACTTGGCCGATGGCCTCGTCACTTGAGCCATTGCAGAGAGAGAGATTATGTTTGTTACGTTTTCATTAAGGGTTTTTGCATTGTTTTCTATGACTGGAGGATTGAACATTATTTCTATCCAGTACATTTTTGCTTCTTTGTTTGAAAGTCTCTATTAATGAACCATCTTTTTTTCATACTGAGTATCCAATATCAAGTGACAACTGAAAATTTTAAAACAAGTATCGGTTTTCTGATGAAAACTTATACATTGTGTACACATAAAATTCCCTTCTGTTCCTTTCACTGACACATTTATTTCAGAGTAGGCCTTTTGCATAGCTTCAAACATCTACAAATTCAATTTTCTCTGACTTCCACACGAATACAATGTTTATTTCTCTTGAAGGTATATAGCTGTCATATTGTCAAGATGTATTATTACTTGATATGTGTCAGTAATAGGACAGCAGACAAAGATCATATGTTTATATTTATTCAGATTCCTCAAAAAGCATTAACCACATATTTTAATATTTGCTGGAAGCAGATGTTCAACCATGATTCTCAGTTTTTTGCATATTTCTTTCTTAGGCGTCGGAGAGTCGGGATTAAATGCCTGTTTGACTTATTACGACTGTTTCAATTGGGAAATTTTAAAGTAGACCTAAGTAATCATTTTAAAAAAAATAAAACTGAGTTTTACATAATTTTTGTGCGTTTTTTCTTTTTTTTTTTTTTTTTTTTTGCATCTCATTTGTTGTCCTTTAATATTATAGATCATACTATGTCCTTTAATATTATAGCCACGGCCTGAAGCCATATGGTTGGTGTAACGAAACTACTTGAATAATTCTGGGATGTGAATATTTCCTCCGATTGAAGGTGCAGCGAGATCAACATCCCTTTGTATACAATAATATCCATGCACCTTAGTTAGCGCATTACTCATGAGAAATTGAAGAGCAATGCACGCAGGTTGTTACATGGATGTTATGGATTCAAGAACCCTCAAGTCGGGATAGTAAGACGTGGCAGTTCCGAGAAACAATAGACGGCCATGAAGGAGGCCAATTGGAACATGAGAAAATAGTTTTTCAGGGTCGTAAAGCTTTAGTAGTCTTCAAGGGAGGGTGGAGATCCACCACATCCTCGAAGGCACATGAACTGCGAGAAATGATATTCTTCGCAGCGGCTTTAACTCAACCTCTGTAAGGCTTTGGACTTGGCCGATGGCCTCGTCTCTTCAGCCATTGCAGAGAGAGAGAGAGA
>BMAW01125366.1:0-51433 GCA_019974015.1 Nephila pilipes | reverse complement strand
CCACTTCGAGTGCGCCCATTTAATGGCCTTTGTTTCCTGGAACTGCCGTGGTTTACGACCCAGACTAGAGGATCTCAAATCCATACTATCTACGCACCAACCTGTCTGTGTTGCTCTTCAGGAAACTTTTCTGAAGAGTAATATGACAACCCGTGTGCGTGGATATCATTGTGTACGACGGGATGTTGATGTCTCATCACCTTCTTCTGGAGGTGTTTGCATTCTAGCATCCCAGAACTATCCTCATAACGTCGTTACACTGACCACATCGTTGCAGGCTGTGGCTGTGAGAATTCACACCCGCACACTAATCACAGTCTGTTGCATTTACCTGCCTCCTAACGATGTAGTGTCACAAATGGATTTAGACCAACTAGTCGATCAGTTACCAGCTCCCTTCCTTCTGCTTGGTGATTTTAATGGACACAGCCCTCAGTGGGGGTATGATGGTACAAATTCTCGCGGTCGGCAGATCGAGCGATTGATCTCTGATCACAGTCTCTGTCTGCTGAACACCGACGAGAAGACGTATTTCCATGCTCCCACTAGGACATTTCATTCCCTTGATCTAGCCATTTGTTCACCGACACTGCTACCGTCGCTGAATTTAGAGGTTTTAAATGATCTCTATAATAGTGATCATTTCCCTCTCCTGATCTCCCAGGTTCATGGTAGTTGGGTGCGTTTAAGTTCCCCCACTTACCGCTTCAACCGGGCAGATTGGGATTTATTCACACGGTTAGCAGTTATTACCGGTACAATGGTTCAAGATCGAGATATTAATGACTCTGTCCACAATGTCACTACCTCTATCGTGGACGCTGCTGATGCAGCGATACCGAAGAGTGGAACATCACAGAGGAAGATGAGTAAACCATGGTGGAATAAGGAATGTCAATCCTCCTACCGGGAACAAAGGAAATTGTGGGGTATCTTCAGAAGATATCCCACAACTGAAAATCTCATAGCCTTTAAAAGGGCAAGGGCGATTGCTCGCAGAGTAAGGCGACATAGTCAGAGGGAATCATGGATCAGGTATGTCTCTTCCATCACATCGTCTACCACAAGTCAACAGTTATGGAGAAAGGTAAAAGCTGCAAACTCCCTGTATCGGGAATTTCTATCCCGATACTGGAAACTGCAAATGCTGTGCATTCTTCACCTGTTGAAGTGGCCAATGTAATCGGCCACTCTTTTGCTAGTGTGTCAAGCTCCGATTCTTACAGCGCTACATTTTTAGCGACTAAGAATCGTACTGAGCAGACACCTATCAACTTCAGGTGTCGGCAACCACTCCCTTACAACTGTGACTTTGACATGTGGGAATTGAGAAAGGCTCTGTCCTTGGCTAAAAATACCAGTCCAGGCTCTGATGGTATAACATACGATATGCTTCGCCACTTGAGCGAGGATTCACTTGTCAGTCTCCTTTACCTATTCAACCGAATATGGAGGGAGCATGTGTTTCCTAGCCAGTGGCAGGAAGCAATCGTTATTCCTATTCTGAAGCCTAGAAAGGATCCAAAGAACCCTCTCCACTATAGGCCTATCGCTCTGACGAGTTGCCTGTGTAAGACGCTAGAACGTATGGTCAATGCCCGTCTCGTATATCAATTGGAAAAGAATCAATGCATTCCTCCGTTTCAGAGTAGCTTCCGTAAAGGAAGATCCACAGTAGATAACATCCTTCTACTCGAAAGTCAGATTCGTTCTGCTTTCGTACGGAGGAATCATTTGGTTTCTATTTTCTTTGATATCGAAAAGGCATATGACCGTACGTGGCGCTATGGGATTCTGCGCACTCTTTACGATTATGGTCTGAGAGGCAATTTACCTCTTTTTATTAAAATGTTTTTATCGTTTAGATCTTTTAAAGTACGGGTTGGTAATGTTTTATCCTCATCTTTTACGCAATTTGAAGGAGTTCCTCAGGGGAGCATTTTGAGCCCCACTCTTTTTATTTGTCACATTTCTCCCATACTTTCTCATTTACAACCTTCAGTTCATGGTTCATTATACGTTGACGATCTGCAGATTTCCTGCGAAGGATCGTCAATGCGTATCATTGAGCGACGACTTCAGACCGCAGTCAATAACCTGGTTACATGGTGTGACGCAAATGGGCATAGTATTTCTCCCAGTAAGAGTAGTTGCGTGCATTTTTGTAGGAAACGGGGCCTCCATCCCGATCCTGACATTCGTATCCGTAATACGTCTATTCCTGTCGTCCCTGACGTCCGCTTCCTCGGAGTAATTTTCGACCGCAAACTCACTTTCCTTCCGCACATTTTATATCTGCGGAGGAAGTGTGAGAAATCCCTCAACATCTTGAAGGTGTTATCCAACACCTCTTGGGGAGCGGATCGAACTTCATTACTCCGAGTGTATCAGTCGGTGATTCTGTCTCGGATCGACTACGGATGTGTCGTCTACGGATCTGCCTGCAAAACTACCTTGCGGAAGCTTGACCCAGTCCACCATAATGCTCTGAGAATCTGCTGTGGTGCGTTTCAAACGTCACCTGTGCAGAGTCTCTATGTCATTTGTAATCAGCTACCTTTGGCTTCGCGGCGCCTGAAACTGTCGCTCTATTATCATTTCAAAATGTCATCTCTCCCTTCTCACCCATTACAGAATGTCACTACCAGCCCGTCTTTAAGGAGATTGTACAGTGCTCGTCCTTCTTTCATCCGTCCTTTTTCTGAAAGGGTGAAAGACATCATCGAGGAACTCAGCCTACATGACTTGGGTATTCAACAAACAAATTTTATTAAATTTCCACCTTGGAATGTGCCAAGGTTTCTTTACCATAACCCCTTTGCTTTATTTAGCAAATCCAACACATGTCCCATTGTTCTCCAGAGAATCTTTGCCTTCCATCGCTGTCAGTATGAGGATTATATTCCTATATACACGGATGGATCGAAAGGAACTGGATACGTCGGCTGTGGTGTCGTTTCAAACGACATCAGGCACAGTTACCGGCTCGACTCTTCCTGCAGTGTCTACACTGCCAAAGCAGTCGCCATCTACTGTGCCCTGAAATTAGTCGAGACATCCAGTTCTCGAAAGTTCGTTGTATATACTGGCAGCAGGAGCGTCCTGGAAACTTTGGCACATCTGCACGATCGAAGTCATCCTATCGTGGTTGAAATAGCTGGCATTATTTGCCAGCTTTATAGCAGGGGTTATGACATAAAGTTCTGCTGGATACCTAGTCATGTAGGTATTTTAGGAAATGAACAAGCGGACTCGGCTGCACGTTCGGCAACGAATCCTCTGCAGCTCGCAGTCCCATTTGAGGACATTCGACGTCATATTTTAATGCTCATTCATCAGACATGGCAGGAATCGTGGAATCTACAAATTATCAACAAATTACACTCGGTGAAGCCGATCATTGGAGAATGGCCTGTTTTTCCAATGCGAAGAGCCGATGTCAGACTGACTCGCCTTCGCATTGGACATACTCGTTTTACTCACAAACATCTTTTGTTTTGAGAAGATGCTCCCGAGTGTCCTTCCTGCCATGTCCCTTACTCAATTCATCACATTTTAATTGACTGTCCGGTGTTTGATCATCATCGCCGGATTTTTTTTCATTCATCTATTTTAAAACTGTCTGACTTGGTGGGGGAAAACCCCCACCATAATTTATTTGCCTTTTTACGTCATATTGGCCTTTTACACCACATTTGATTTTTAACATTTTATCTTTTGTGTGTTTCTTGTGTTGGTCTTGTTCTTTTAATGCCGTTAAATGTTAATCGATTTTAACAAGTGTTTGGCGCAGCATAGCCTGCTTTGGCTCTTGCGCCATTAAAATCGACTGTCACTCACTCACTCACTTATTAAATTTTGAAAGTTAAGAAAATAAAAAAATAAAAAAACTGATAATCAAAACTGGAAGAAACAAAAACTGCTTCCAACATATTGAACGAAATTTCAGAAAAAGAATGAAATAAGAAAAAGTAGATCATTTGAATGTCAATTCCAAATTATTCTGATACAATTACAGGTTCGAAAATTCTGTACATGAATAAAGACATAAAAGGCATGAAATCAAATAGCTGAAAAAGATTATATGTAGTCGTTCACAGGAAGAAAAAAAAAAATGACATCAAATATATTTATTTAGCCTTCAAAATTTCCTTCAAATCACTTGGATTGGGGCGGGGGACTATTTTCGTTGAGTAAAATGAGCTACTGCAATGTCTTATAAAGCTGAAAATTACTTCCCCCTCCAGACTGATTGGTACAAGGGACTTATTTAAGTTCTCACAGCTGAAACGAAACAAAATGCCAAGTATTCTCTAAAATTCTCCTCAGAGATTTCGAAATAGAAAATGGCTCCGATTCACAAATCTATCGCGTTTTTGATGGAATTAATACTGCGTGTTTCTCTCTTATCCGATTTGAATACCTTTTAAATTTTATTTTCTTTTATTTTTTGATTTAAAGTGATATTTCTTGAAACCATCTCTGATAATGTGAATTTTGCAGTACCCATGTAGGAAAGTGAAAAAATGTAGAAAATATTATCTGTACGTTATAAAAAGGCAGTCGAACCTCCATAATAGGAACTTCTATGTATAAAAAATATCTAGCAGGTCAATTGAAAAGTCCCCGGCCTACCATAGTAAAACACATTTTTTTGGCAAAATTAGTATTTTTTATTCAACATAATCTCCTTCAAGGGAGATACACTGATTATAACAACCCTCCAACTTTTCGATACCATTTTTGTAATACGGTTTGTCCTTTGCTTCAAAATAGGCCTCAGTTTCGGCGATCACATTTTCATTCGACGAAAATTTCTTCCCAGCGAGCATTCTTTTGAGATCTGAGAACAGGAAATAGTCGCTGGATCTGGAGAATATGGTGGATGAGGAAGCAATTCGAAGCCCAATTCATGGATTTTTGCCATCGTTTTCACTGACTTGTGACACGGTGCATTCTCTTGGTGAAGCAGCACTTTCTTTTCCTTCAAATGTGGCCGTTTTTCGGCGATTTCGTCCTTCAAACGGTCCAATAACGCTATGTAATAGTAGCTGTTGATGGTCCTTCCTTTTTCAAGGTAGTCAATGAAAATTAATCCATGCGCATCCCAAAATACAGACGCCATAACCTTGCCAGCCGACTGTTGCGTTTTCCCACGCTTTGGAGCGGGTTCATCGTGTGCAGTCCACTCGGATGACTGTCGATTGGACTTCGGAGGGAAATGATGGAGCCATGTTTCATCCATTGTCACATATCGACGCAAAAACTCGGGTTTATTAAGCTTGATCATCTTCAAACACTGCTCCGAATCATCAACTCGTCGTTGTTTTTGGTCAAAAGTGAGCTCGCGCGGCACCCACTTTGCACAGAGCTTTCTCATACCCAAATATCGTGAATGATATGATGTGCACGTTCAGTTGATATCTTTAGAGTGTCTGCTATTTCATTCAATTTCAATTTACGGTCATTCAAAATCATTGTGTGGATTTTCTTAATGTTTTCGTCTGTAATAACCTCTTTTGGGCTTCCACTGCGTTCACCGTCTTCGGTGCTCATTTCACCACGTCTAAACTTAGCATACCAATCCTTGATGGTTTATTTTCCTGTGGCAGTGTCTGGAAATTCTGCATCAAGCCAAGTTTTTACTTCAACTGTATTTTTTCCCTTCAAAAAGCAATATTTTATCAACACGCGAAATTCCTTTTTATCCATTTTTTTCACAATAACAAAAGTCGCTTCACTCAAAATGCTATTATTCACAAACTAATGATCCAACAGCTGTCAAATTTATACACGCATCTTTTGGGGGTTAGGGCTAACTAAAAAATACATGGATTTAATTCTAGTAGCGCCATCTATGTGTCAGGCCGGGGACTTTTCAATTGACTATGTCGAACATTTTCATGGACCTTTCAGTATAACTATTAAACGATTTGTGTACATCAAACAAAATTTCTATAAATCGCGAACAATGTTTTCACATTAAAAATTAATGTTTTGCCATTGCAGTAAATATTGGCTATCAATTTCCTTCATCACAAGAAATTCGAATCATGCAAAAAATATTTTTACGGATTTTAAAAGTTATTGAAATTCAAGGGAGATCAGGAATTATATATTTTCGCCTAATCTAACACTATTCGTGAATATTATAGGTTATTTTCAATTCCTGTTCGACTAATCCCTTCTTAATATGGAGCGAGGTTTTTAATTTAAATTCAGTTTTGCTTTAGATTTCTTATAGGTGAACATTGCTCTTAAACTGAATTCTGTAAGCGTGAAAGAGAAGCTCTGCTCAATAAAAGATGTAGAAAGGGGAATGAAAAATAAAGAAATGGCATAAAAGGATGAAATTTCGGAAAAGGCGGTATTAACCAATTTCAAAAATCGTGATTCGGTTAGTAAAACCTTTTGAAAATGTTGAAAGAGATCGAAAAGTATTTAAACCCTTTCAAAACTTTGCAAGATCAAAAAAGCTATATTGAATGGGTAAAAATGATACGAGACAAGAACATGCTTACGAATAGGGTTATTAATAAGGATATAGAGACTGAACATAACTGCAAGAAATATGCTATACGTATAGGTATTTTTAACAGTAAATTTCTATGACCCATCTTCATTTCGTATACCAAAATTTCTATACACAGTGAGTCAAAGAATTTTTAAGACAGGGCCTTTAATAAGAAATAGAGACTAGAAAGTATTATTTGTTCCCAATTTTACATTCACAGTAAATCCTTCCAGCTTCAATATACTTGTAATAGCGATTTCATGATGGTTAAAATTTCTTTTTCCAGACTACTTCTCAGAATTGCCTCTTAAATACACGTCAGCGCTGTTTGTATTTTCAAAATAATATCTTTTTGACTTTGTTTCTTGAGTTTTGAGAAAAAAAAAAAAAAAAGAGTGTATGTGTGCACGATGGCAAATTGAGCAAATATGGAGGCTTATTCAACAAATGTGAGTGAGTGACTGTGGTTTTTTTATGGTGCAAGAGCCAAAGTGGGCTATGCTGCGCCAAACGTTTGTTAAAATCAATTAGAGAAAAATTATTTTAAAAACTTGAAATTAACACATAATGAGGCTTATTCAACAAATAATAGTTACTTTAAGCCAAAAATTTACAAACAATATGCGAAATGGGACTGAATGCATTATCAAGCAAAGCATTTCCAAATGCTTTCCCCCCGATATTTTGGGTGAATGCGACGAATTCTGGCTATCAATCGCTTCAAAATATTTAAATGAAACTCGTCAATAATTGTTTGTCTATAGTTGGAACAAATATTTGAGGATATAATCCCTTTCTGTCAAAGATTATAATGACAGTTTTAATTTTAGAGGGAGTGAGTGTGAGTGACTGTAAGGTTTTATGGCGCAAGAGCCAAATCAGGCTATGCTACGCCAAACATTTGATTTTAGATGGAACTTTTCTGGGTTAATGAGTTTTTTTGCTTTTAATCCGCACTTTGCCTCTTTGCTTTAGGATCGTATTGGAAACGCCCTGTTTCATCATCTGTAGCCAACGATTCTAAGAATTCTGGACCATTTTTAACAGCTGAAATGATGTATTTTTAATGTGCACTTCTCTCTTAGGGTAGACTTCTGTATTGAAGAAATATTCATGCACAATGAATTGGGCCACTTCTTTATTGACAGCCAAAGACTTTCATCATTCTCAGTGACGGGCAGCTATTGTTTGCAAAGAAATCACAAACTTTTTTCAATAATCTCGGTGTGTTCTAGATGAACTTTTTCTTCCTGTATGTTTATCATCTTCTATATCATCTCTTCTGGTCAAACACTTTTGTGTCATAGAGTAAACCTTTGATTTATATAAATATATATAAACACAAATCACCTTATGTTCGCTTTATCAATTTTATGATTTCGAAGCAGTTTTATTAAATTTAGCATCAAATTTAATTACAACTTTTTGTTCCATCTAATCGTGATGGCGTGATAGTGAAATTTATTGCGCAAGAGCCAGATGTGGCCATACTGTGCCAAACAAGGTAAATCTGTGATACGTTAAAACAATAAAAACAGATTAGTCGACAAGAAGGGTCAAGTGAGAAAGTAAAGTTTATTGGCTCAAGAGCCAGATATGGCTATGATGCTCCAAAAAAGATTTAACTGTGGTCTAGACGTGAACAAAATGGAAGAAAAGACACAAATTGGTTGACAAGAAGGAGGGTCGAAAATAGAGAAGGATCGCAGGGTATTCCGGGAGTGCGTCACCAGTGTTTACCAAAGACAGTTAACCCCATGGGAAAGAAAAAGATCACTAAGGTACCTCTGGGTCATAATGCCCGTACTTACCTAAAGAAGGCAAGTCCCTGAGGTCTGATATAATCTCCAGGGGCAAGGTGCCCGGCTATACCCCCAAACGCTGGGTACCCATTTTAGTCGCCTCTTACGACATGCAGGAGTTACAGTTGAAATATTCTGTCATTCCCGGTCACCACATGGGCCTGTTCCATCAAATCATTCATCATGAAATTTTTATACATTTCGAATGGATGGTTGCATCTTTTTTGATAGTTTTGACTATGTTCTATCAAATAATCTGAGTTTATTACGCATGCACGATAACGCAGATGATGCAACTGTAAAATCAAATTAAGTGTCCGTCTTAAAATTTCTATGACATCCTGAGTTTTTCGAATTTATTTCGGAATCTTTCAATATGAACATATAGAAGTTCGATTTTTTTTATTTCTTTCTATTAAATCATATATGTCATTTGGGGATATCTTGTGAATGGGCGATATAATATAATTTCCATGTAATTGTGCCAGATGGCATCTTTTAATCACTTGACTCAGGGGCAAGCGAGAAGTTAAAAGTATAGGTTTTGGAAGACAGAGATAACCTTAGAAAACCTTAGTTAAACGAAGAGTTTTTCTTGGACAACTGACCCAGTCACGAATCAACTGCAAAAGAGAATTTGGATTTGGGATTCAATTTTTAGTTGAAAAAAGTATTATTCACAGCTGCTAAAATGATTAACCGAGATTTTGTGTTACTTTAAGCATTTTACTATTGACAATTGATGGCTTAGGGTCAGACTAACTGAGAATTATTCCATGTATAAAAAAATGAACTTATGCTGCTTTTAAATAAATCTCCCTTTTTCAATTATTAAGGAATAGAAATCATGTTTTAACTTATTTAATTATATGTACTTAAGTGTCCGCTTACGTAAAGAAATTAACGTTTACGTACATAGATAATTATGTATGAGAAATTAATACTCTATAGCTATATTTGTATTTGAGAGTCACGTGCTAACATCTGGCATAATATCCCCTTAATTTATATTTTTAAAAATATATCAAATAATTATAAATATAATGTTTTATAATAGTTATAACTACCAATATAATGTTCTATAATAGTTATGATTTCCAATATAATGTTCTATAACAGTTATGGTTCCCAATATAATGTTCTATAATAGGTTATAATTTCCAATAAAATGTTCTATAATAGTTATGATTTCCAATATAATGTTCTATAATAGTTATCATTTCCAATATAATGTTCTATAATAATTATGATTCCCAATATAATGTTCTATAACAGTTATGATTTCCAATATAATGTTCTATAATAGTTATAACTTCCAATATAATGTTCTATAATAGTTATGATTTCCAATGTAAAGTTCTATAATAATTATAATTTCCAAATTTGAACAATATAAATTTTTTAAACTAATTTTATAATTAAAATTCAATTTAATTTTTATCAAATCATTGTGTAATATCTAATTTTTTTTTTGTCTATTGGGAAAAAATCACGTTCATGCACTATATAGGAAATAACTCATTTTATATTAAAGGTAAAGGTAGATTTTGAGAAAATATAACAGTATCTTAAAAATGCACTTTAAGAGAAAGATACAAATACAAATATTTTTCTCTGTATCATGGTATGTTTATTCATAATTTTAAAACTGAATTTTTTTAATATTCTATTTATAAAATTCTCATAAATAATACATCTGTGGAATCATCAAAATGCCCCTATTTTTTAACTGCAAAATTTAAAGCATTTTAAATCATTTACTTTATAAAACAGTTCGAAAGAAAAATAGTTTCAAATGTAGGAAAGTTCATATTACTTTTAAAAAAGTAAATCATGAAGATATGATAAATCATAAAACTGAAATTTAATTTAAGATTATCATCTAAAGCTAAAAATATGCTTTATTTACCGCTTTCATTTGTAAAGAGATATCAGCCTGAAAAAGTACTTCACAAGATAAAGTTCACCGATGGTAGCTGTCTAAAAGCGTTTAATTAATTTTATTATTTACTTTTTTATTTAAATTTATTAAGTTATAAAGGTAAAATAATAAAACCGAACACAAAAACCTCTCTTAGAAATAACTCTAAATTTTCTCCTAAGCTTCAAACAATAACGTTTTTCTTTGGAACAATAAGCAAAAGAATGGACACAGTAGGATAAATTAATGTAATGCAATGCCGTATTCGAGACATTTTATTTTCGATTGCATATAAATTTCCTCCCACGTTTCGATTGCATTTATTAAAAGAAATTTAGAATCCAATTATTAAATTTCACACAATTCTTACTCGGTATCCAAATTCAGATAAAATATATGATGCAAGACGTTTTTCTATATGACCAAGGAGAAATTATTTTGACATGATGTTATTCTGAATTACAATATAATTAAAATTATCATCGTTCTTTTGAAGATAACAAACTCCCTTCGGCAGCCAACTTGAGACAGATTCGTAGACGAATCCATTCAAAGTATTTCCAATAATCAGTCATCCGAAGATTTTCATCGCATGGCGGATTGCTTTCTGAACGGTCAAAGTGTCTGTACCTGAAGAGGAGGATTTCAGATAGTTTTAAAATTTACTTATAATTCTCTCTTACTTCTCATAATTCAGAACTTCACTTTATTGTTTTATTTTTATAAATGAAAACAAATTCATACAATTGTAGAGAAGTCTCTAATAAAATGATTACAAGGGGAAAGAGTGCGTATACAAAACCATAACGTTCGTAATCAATGGTTTTCGAAAAGATTTGTTCAATTGCTCCTTATGAACATAATTTTATTTTCTGAATGGAATCTAATTTGGAATTTTATAATCATTGATTAAATTCTTGAAATCTTCACTACATAAAATCATGTTCCTTTGAAACTACGGTTATTTTACTGTGCAGCTATTGTATTCGAAAGTTCTTAAAAAATATACGTGATGTAACACAGATTAGTGATTCGTCACTGCTTATTTTAAATGTAATATTAGAATTATTTTATAAGGCCTATTTTTTTTTTCGAAAAGGGATCTATAAATTGAATTTAAATGAAATAAGAAATATGTCAGCCACGACGATAATTATGATAAGCATGACAGTAAAATTTAATGTGATGATAAATCCATGTGAAAAATTCATTTATAACTACTTTTGGAAGGTTTTTAATTAACAATAAGAAAAAATAATAATGAATAATAGAATAAAATAATTCAAAAAAATAAAATTGATGATTTAATTTAAAAATACTTTTGTTCGATAGAAAATAATTTTTATCTTATTCTTAAGATAGTTTAAACTTACAGATTTAAAACATTCATCGTTCATTTTTTTTTTCTATAAAATGCACACTTTTTTTCGTAAATAAAATAAATAAATTCATATGTGGCATATTACTTTACTTTTCAGTCATTTGTATATTTTTCTAAGGTTTTACGATTTAGAGTCGCGTAAAGTTTATTTAGAGTTGCGGCGACTCTTGCGGCGACTCTTTTCTACAACAACGTAAGAAGTTAAAATGCCTTACTTAACCAGCCAGATAAGATGTCTTTTCAGTCTGGTCGGCAGGAGCGCATTCTTCGGACCCACTGGTCCAGGGTTCGAAACAACGCTGCCGCATCAAGATCAACAACTGCTCTCTCCCTGGGTCACGGGGAAGAATAAGATCCCCTAATGTCTAGGAGAAAACGTCCTGCGCCGAAGTGGTGACTCAGGACTTGAACATTGGATGGCAGAACAGCCTATACCTGCTGATTGCATATGACCCCGACGCAAAGCACTTGCCTCTGTGTGTCTAAGACAAAACGCACTCAGAATTGCAACTAGTGATATTCCGGATCGGGCGCACGTGTCGACGAGACTTGCCAGTCAACACGAGACAGCCAATGACTCAAATGGAAAACTGTTCCAACCAAAAACTCAATTCAACAGGGAGGGGATGTATATAAATTGCAGTAATAACTAAAAAAAATCAAACAAAAAGAAAGCAACCTTCAGCACAAACCAATGTATCTCTTTTTATCATCATCATGATACTGGAGAGGGAGTATGCGGCGACTCTCTTCTACAACAATGTTAGAAGTTAAAGCGCCTTACTTAAGCAACCGGAAGAGATGTCATTTTAACCTGGTTGGTAAGAGCGCATTCTTCGGATCCACTGGCCCATGATTCGAAACAATGCTGCCCCATCAAGGTCAACCCACACTCCCCCCCCCTCCTCGCGGTCAGAAAACCACCGTCCACCGAAACCTTGACGACCAATTTTGTGGACAAATTTTTGCAAGTTTACAAATTATGTGACTTAGTGCTCCTAAGGTAGTGTAGAAGTCTTTAGAATATTCTTTGAGAGGCTATATGTGTGAATAACTGAGAGTATCAGAAGAGTGCACTTGCTCCCATCCACCCTACAATAGTGGCAAATTTGCTTCAAGACTACTTTCCTTCCCTCTAAAAATGGCTCAACAAAAGAAGAGTTTCAACTAATACAGATAAATCTCAAGACAATTCAAAAACAAACTCCACTTCAAATTTTCAACAAAAACATCCATTGGACTAAGCAAATTAAATATCTCGGCGTCACTCTCGACTCAAGGCTAACCAACGATCCCCAAATTTTGTCGATAGAAAAGAAAATTAAGACTTCATTCTTTAAACTCAAAGGAATTCTCGGCCGTTTTTCTTTCTCTGAAAAACAAGCTGTTAATTTATAAAATTTATTTCCTTCCAATACTTACTTATGCTTTACCCATTTGGGGGATCACGGCTAAAACTAATTTAAATATTCTTTAAGTTCAACAGAATAAATTCATCCGTTTCTTCGCAAAAGCGTCTGCATTCCTCGTCACTTCCTGCACATGAGCTTAAAATTGAACCTCTCATAGATCATTTTAAAGCTCGCTTCCACCTTTTAAACGTCATCAGTTGCCAGAGTAACCCCACAATCGCAGAGCAGCACTCAAATACGTCATTGTAAGGCCGTTACACATACGCTCACAGAGCATCCAGCCTCCCTCCCATCTCCTTGTGATTTGTTGGTTTAGTTTTATCGACGTCGCACAAGAAGCATCACGAGGACTATTGGTGACGGACCTCGTAATTTGAAACCTTGGTCAAATGACACGTTTGACTTAGTCAAATGGCACGCCCTTCATCTAACTTCCATACCACGCCAACGGGACGACTTTGGGCTCCGACAGATTTGACTTGCATCAGCTCAGGCTGTATGGTGGTTTCCCTCTTCTGGTGAAGAGACTCAACCTTTCGTTTCTTCTCTGCTTTCTCTTTTCATCCAGTCGTTTTGAGTAATTTTTTTCGCCGCTCTTTAGTGGCATTTTTTTCTCTTTCATTCCTTTTATCAACTTATACACCGAAAGAGTTGCCTATGGCAACTGAGTCTCTAAAAATATACTTTTCGAAGTACTGATTTTTTTTTTTTTTTTTTTTTTTTTTTTGGTTTTAATTATCGTCGTTCTTGAAGCTACATGAGAGCTATTGGCGAAAGACCTCGTAATTTTGAAACTCGGTTAACGATCGGTTTTTTTGTATTGAAAATCGTGTAAATCAATTATTAACTGCAACCGAAAAAACTAAGTCAAATTGTAAATAAATAAAAGTTTAAATACTTTGCACCTGGATGATAAAGAGATCAATTTGATGGAGTGGCGTTTTTAAAAAGTCCTTCTGTATGTGGCAAAATTTTAAACCTCTTTTATAGATTATATTTTTGATTTTTTTTTTTTTCATACAGATTACTTGAAATTGCTTGGCCGCTTCTTTATTTATTTATAGCAATTAAATTCAGAAAATAAATATATTTCCTTATCACATGAAAATCTCTCATTAAAAAGCATTTATTTCAACTAAATTGATCATTCATGTATTTTTTTATAAAAAATATTGGTTGTAATCATTATTTAATTAATTGTGTGTATAATCACAGAAAATATTTTTGCCAACTGTTTTTTTCCCTCCCTTTTCTTTTCGTTTAAGCTGTACTGTATTTCTTTTATGTTGTACAAATTGTTGTTTCTGCATATGCCTTTCAGGGATAATTTATTCCTTGTAACAATCTTTGAAATAGTTACTATATATTCTATTTGATTTATTTTAAAAATGTAACTAGACATAAAGACTAAAAGCTATCATACTATTTAAACAGCTACACAAGTTAAAGGATCTAAATGTCAAATTATATTTTTGAAGTATGTGCTTGTGTTAAATTGATCAATTTGGTAAATATGTTCATATTAGTTGTTCCCATTTTTAATTTTAGATATTTCTTATTTTCTTACATGATACTTAATGCCATATTTTGACATTACCATGCTTGTTTTCGATGTTTATAACTATACAATTATGAATAATTTTTCTATTGTAATTGTCCATCTAGTTCTACAATGTCTCTTCCTGGGAAACTTATACAATTTCATAACTGTAGTATTATGAGAGATGGTCAGATAATGAGAGAAGATTTGTGGGTTCGAAACTCTAAAATTATTAACCCAGAACCAGTCTTCTATGATGAAAAAATTACAGCAGATTTGAAGATAGATTGTGAAAATGCCTTAATAGTGCCAGGTTTCATTGATCTACAGATAAATGGTAATATTTCAAAATATCATTTTAGATTTAGTGATCATCCTGGATTTTCTGATTAATTTTATGTATATGTAGTCAAAGTTTAATAGAGTATAAGTTATATCTTAGATAATCTGATTTCAAATTCCTTTAAAGTGAAGAGTACATAAATTTATTGTCTAATATTTTGTATATGTTATGGCTATGATAATTTGTGATCTAATTTAAAGTCAAACTTTTTCATTACAGAAAGCTGTATTTTAGAAGGTATTTCTTTTTTTGTAACATTTAAGTGTAACAATTTATATTTTTAAAAATGTTATAAAAATATGAAATTTTTTAATTTATATTATACATTTGATCTAAGTACATGTAAATTTTCATCTACTGCCCTTTGTTTAAATTTGTAAATTTTCTTAATTCTATAGGAATTAAATAAAATTCACCTTTGATTTATTCTTTAAGGCAAAGATTTCATATTGTTTGTGAGCATGTGATATATGTAATATAATATGTTTATATTATGTAATATATCATGAAAATGAAAAAAAAAAAAAAAATCTACTCTTCAGTTAAGTGAACTGAATAAGCTAACCAAATATTATTTAGAAGATGTTTTCCATGAAAAGAAAATGTTATTTAATGTATTAGTTTATACACATGTTATAATATACTTGCTGATATATTATTATATGGGTATGCAAATAAAAAGCTTGGTGTGTTTGGGTTGATTAGATAAGAATTCAAAATAAACTTTACAATAAAATCATGTAGAACTTTAAAAAGTATTATTGTAAATTAATTTTTATGAAAATTAAGTGCAAAAATTTAATAGTTTCTTAACTGTAATTAATATAATATTGAAATGTGTAAATAATTTTTTAAACAAATAAAATAAGAAATTTAACTTTTTTTTTGAAAAACAGATTTACCTTTTTTTATTGCATCATACAAGAAAACATTCATAGTATATATAAAATAAAAAAAATTTTGGAAAAATTATTTAAGTTTCTCTAGATGTAGGGAAATTAACTCATTAAAGTTTAAAAACTATTTCAGAATTCAATGCAAGTAGTTAATTAAAAAATTTTACTCCTAGTGATTTTAAAAATACACTGAGAGAATTTTTTTTAAAATAGAGATAGAGAGGGGGAAATGATATAAAAATAATTTAGGTAGCAAGATAATGATGTAAAAATTATTTTGAATTGCATTATAAAAATAATTGAAACTGACTAAAACATTTTAAATATTTATATTTAAAATTTCATAAAATAACTGTAAACTAATTTCCCCAGAAAATATTGAAAAAAAGGTCTTCTGTAAATTACTATAAATCATTAGAGGAAAAACCAGTGAAATATTTTACTTTAAAAGTAAGAAAGAAATGTTTAAGAATTGGGAGGATAAACATTTTAATGGCATCTTTTTAAAAATTGACTTTTATAGAGAAAATGGAATGGTTGGATAGTTTGTAATAAATAGTTGCTGATTCATAGATAAAAAAAGAAATAAAACAAAGTTATGCAGACAGAACTTAAAAAATATTATTAACATTATAGTAATTAGTGTTCAGTATAAATATTGCATTCTAAAACTACTACTATATAATTGTAGTCTATAAGTTACTCAGAAATTCATAACTTTGTTTTAATAATCTTAGGTGGTTTTGGATTTGATTTTTCTACCCCAAAAGAAGACATAGCTACAAGTATAAGTATGGTTGCTAAAGGTATCCTTCAGTATGGAGTCACTTCATTTTGCCCTACTCTTATCACATCAACTCCTGATAAATATCATGAGGTAAGTAAATCTAGTGAATTAAATATCAAGTCTTAAAAAAAATGCAGTGAGTTTATAATTGATTCATAAGGTTTTACTGATCCTTAAGTATATGTTATCCTTAAGTTGATTAAGGTTTATTAGGTTATTCATGATCATTATGCTTGACACTTTTGAGCTATCATCTCTTTTTAGTTTGTTACTTAAATTTTGGAAACCAGCATATTTGATCACTTTTTTAGATGAGTTAAGTAAATATTTAAGATTGTTATTTTGAGGTGCACTTTTTAATTTTATTTAGGTAACTTGATTCATTCATTGTATTGGTCAGAAGCCCACCTGACAGAAAAATCCTACAGCTGAAATCACTGCTTGTAAAACAATATTATACTTATGAAATTGAGAAAATGAAAACAAATTGTAATGGTCATTGGGTCTTAGGACATAACATAGTGAAAAGTATTTAAAATGTATCCTACTTTAAATGGATGTTTGGTGGCTTTGTAATATCAGCTAAGTCAACGGCTGTTATTTTTAAAACATAAAAAAACCTCAAATACAAAAAGAGAAAAAAATAGGTATGTTACAAAATGTAGTTATTCTATAAAAACACAATTGTGCATTTACTTTGAAAAAATAGGATATATTTTCTTTTTTCATTGAAAAACTTTGATCTACAATCTTATTATTATAATTTTAAAAGAATTAAAAAACTTACAAGAGATCTTTCTTATTTAATTGGCTAATTCTTGAAAAATTTATACCCTAACTGTTGTGGAAAAAAATTTTAAAATAATATTATCATTGATAAATTTTTAAGAAAATTACATTATGCTAGTTCATATTTCTTAATCATCTTTAATACAACTTTAACAAATTATATTAGTTTATAACAGATAAAACATTCATTTTACAGTCTATACTGACTTTATAAGTTTTGTTTGTTAGAAATAATTTTTTTTTCTCTCAAATCATTCGCTCAAATTTATTACTTCGAAAGATCTGAATGGTAAAGAGGTGTATTAAATTATATATTTATCAATACAAATGCATTTTTATAGCTACAAAAATTCAGTACTTGTCTGTTATAGCGACGCCCATCAAATTGCGATTATATCAAGTCGTGAAGCCTATCATTTGATACAACCTACTTGGAGGTATTTCTGAGTCGCTCGGCGATTAATCTTCAGGTGCCTCTATAACAGACAAGTACCAAAAATTCCTATGAAAATGCTCCTAAATCAAAAAGTTTGTTTGTAGGATGTTAAAAATTTTTACATCATAAATGTTTTCCATTGTTCCCAAGTTCACTACTTGCTGGCTAATTAATTTTAGTTGATGTTTATACTTTAGAAAGACATTTTGAATGATCACTAAAATTAGTATCCAAAACTAAATATTTACAATGCAGAATAATAATAGGTATACCATCTGTGTTGCAGCTTTGTATAAATATGCTTATAATTATTAATGATTTTAAAATTTAAATAATACAACAGCAACAGAATATTCATTTTAATCTTACCATCCTAAAGAGAAAAACATATATTCATATGACCACTCATTTTTTACAATGTTTTTATGTATTTCACTTAGTGTGTGTTTGTCTGTGTGTATATGTGTCATCAAATTTTTGATCGTTTATTTAACCAACTTCCCATCAAGCTAGAGCTCTGAAACTTTGGGAATCATTCTTACTCACCTAACAATGCTATATTTAAGACATTTGTGACAAGTTTTAACTAATATTTCTATATATTTTTTTAATAAACTTTGCCACCATATAAAAATGTTGTTTTAAAAAATGTTGGTTTTTATCTCGAATTACATATCAGTATAGTCTGCGCAAAATGTATTCTATAATCGTTATCTATGTAATGTGAAAAGTACATTTCATATTAGAGAGAAAAATTTCGTATTTATTGAATATTTCTAAATTTTTATTTTAAATTAAAAATAGAGCCAAGTTCTCACAGTTGCAAACTCATAACATTTCATTTGAGTCATGCATTCAAGACCCAATGCCTTTGAAACCCCATGAGGTAACAGAGATGGTGCACATGTAATCTGTTTTTCAATTTGCTCAGTGTGGGAGTTCTCAAGAGTTGAGTACCCTGCTTGGGCATCATTCTCGTCATTTCTCCATAATTTAAAATTATGAAGTCCATTACCAATAGTCTTCATGTTGCTAAAAATATTATTTACAAGTTGACCCGATTAAAAAAAATTTATGCTTAGAGTTGGATTGTTATATTTTTTTTTAATTTTTCCGTTCAAATAATAGATACTAGCTGATGTGATGTAAATTCATGTTCAAAAAGGAAATTTGTTTTTAGGTGTAGAATAGAGAGAAGGTATGCATTAAGGTATCAAATGTAGTTTTAACCTTTTTAAGACTTTAAACTTTGACTTAGTGATTTTATTCTAAAAATTTGGTTTTAATCGGACATGAAAAGAAACCGAGATTTTAATTTTAAAATGCAGATGGTTTTTGAAGAGTAGTGTGTTTTATTTCCACCTATTTAAGTAGCATTATCTGCTTTAAGGCCTCACTGTCTGTCAAAAAATGTTATTCAGTATCTATTGTATTATTACATTAATGTTCTTTGTCAGTGATTAATTGAAAATTTTCATACAAAGTCTGATTAAAAAAACAGTTTTTGAAGGAAGAGAATTATCCTTAATTTAAATATATACTTACTCACAAATGAGTACTAACTTATAGATAATAGATTGAAAATAAGATATTATTATGTTAGAGTTTATAATAGGATATGATTTTTTGAAAATTTGCATTTAAAGCTTTTTGCATTCATTATAGCTTTTTTTTATATTAATTCTTAGTAGTTTAATTTTCTCCCTTTCCTTTTCTTTGTCTGGTTTGATCTTTGGATAAAAACTTTTTTTTTTTCTTGATAAATGAAAATATTAAGCATTGTCATTTCCCAGGCAGCAGAGCCAGTTCCAGAGGTGTATAGTCTTTGCTGCTGCACAGGCTGCTAAGTATTTGTTGATGCCAATTCCTAATCATAACTTTGAAAAGCTGTTATATGGATAAAATAGATAAAAAAAAAAAAAAAATTTAAAAATTATGGTTATAAGCCTAGAAGAGTAACATGAATTTATTTGATTTTTGACTTAGAATTTAAACCTTTCCTTTCTTTTTTTTTAAAAATCAAAATTTTAATTAAAAATCCTTGTGCCACCTTCCTTTTTTCCCCATTTTTTTTTTTTTTTTTTTTTTCTTTTTAATCTTCTGCTGCATTTTAAATATAGAAAAAAGATTACATAAAAAAAATACTTTTGTCCTTTGAGGGTTAAGCATACATACCTATATGCAATATACACATGGGAGAGAGGCACAATAATTTTGCATGTTGTGCTAAAAATTCTGTGAAATGATATATAACACATGGATCAATAAGTTCCGAGACTAACCCAGAGATGGCGCTCGTAGTAAACCAGTAACCAGGTCTTTCTAGAGTACGAACCTTTGCTTGAAACGTGTCAAAATTTTAAGCCGATCGGACCAGAAACAGCTGAGTTATCGAGGTTGGAGTAAAGTCGTTTTGTAGTTTGTTTAAAAAATGGAAAAAATCGAGTTTCGTGTTCTCATAAAACATTGTTTTCTAATGGGTAAAAACACCGTGCAAGCGAAACAATGGATTGAAAAATGTTACCCGGACCCTTGTCCATCAAAAGCAACGATTTGTCGGTGGTTTGCCGAGTTTAAACGTGGTCGTACCGACACAAATGACGCGGAACGCTCGGGTAGACCTGTGGAAGCCGTTACACCGGAAAATGTGAGTGAAGTGACAAAAATTATAATGAAAGATCGTAAAGTGAAGCTCCGTGAGATTGCTGAGATGACACAGATATCATATGGAAGTGTATTTACTATCCTTCATGAAAAATTGAGCATGAAAAAGGTTTTTTCCAAGTGGGTGCCGCGATTGCTTTCGATGGAACAAAAACAGCAACGAGTCGATGATTCAGAAAGCTGTTTATCGCTATTTACTCGCAACAAAAAAGATTTCTTGCGTCCTTACGTGACCATGGACGAAACATGGATACATCACTACACTCCAGAGTCGAAGCGGTAGTCATCTGAGTGGCGCACAGCTGGCGAAAGCCGTCCGAAGCGTCCGAAAACGCAGCAGTCAGCTGGCAAAGTCATGGCGTCAGTTTTTTGGGATACGCATGGCGTGATTTTCATTAACTACCTCGAAAATGGTAAATCGATCAACAGTGATTATTATATTGACTTGCTGGTGCGTTTGGAGGAGGAAATCGCAAAAAAAACGACCGCACATGCAGAGAAAAAAAAATCCTTTTTCACCAAGACAATGCACCCTGCCACAAGTCGATGAAAACAATGGCAAAATTGAACGAATTGGGCTTTGATCTGCTTCCCCACCCCCCATACTCGCCAGATTTAGCCCCCAGTGACTACTGGCTCTTTGCTGATCAGGGAAAAAGATTTGGCTCAAATGAGGAGGTCATCACTGAAACTGAAACTTATTTTGAAGCGAAAGATATTTTTTTTTATAAACATGGTATTGAAAAATTGGAAAAACGTGGGAACGATTGTATCACCCTAAAAGGTGATTATGTTGATGAATAAAAAAAAATTTTGCAAAAAAAATGTTGTTTTCAATGTTAGTCTCGGGACTTATTGATCCATGTGTTATATATATATACATTTCTTACATAAATTTATTTTTAATATCTGCTTAAGGGGCATTTTTTTTTTCTGCTTCTTTTCATTAATTGTTTAAATATTTTGTTTTTATTTTTTATTCTGATTTAATATAGGAATTTTACAGATAATTCCAAAAATAAAGATTCAAAATGGTGGAAAACATGGTGCTGGAGTATTAGGTATGTCAGTTATTATTTATTTATTTGTAAGTAATAGATAATTTTTTTACTTATTATTACTGCAAATTATTTACTGTAGATTTCTATTGAATTTTCAGTTTAATTAAATTGGACTGCGAAATGATCTTTTGTAGGTATTCATGTTGAAGGTCCTTTCATCAATAAAGAGAAAAGAGGAGCTCATCCAATTCAACATGTCAAAAGTTTGAAGAATGGAATTGATGATGTGATAAATACATATGGTGCATTATACAATATCAGAATAATAACACTAGCTCCTGAATTAGATGTGAAAGGGTCAGTTATTGAAGAGCTTGTTAGGCAAGGTATTACTGTATCTCTAGGTAAATATTTTGTAGCACTGTTTCATATCATCCTATTGCATAGTAATGACTAGAAATATTACTTATTATTGCCCTTAAAAGAACAAAAGCAACCAACATCAGAATATAACAATAATTTATCAGACAAATTGTGGATTTTTCAACTAGAAGCCATTATATTATTGCTATTATTAAATGTATATTAGTAAGACTTATGCCAATTTCTATAATATCTTTGTTTTTGATACCTTAAATTTATTTTTATGCACTATACAAATTTCCATGTTACTTATTCTTAGTAATTATTTGTAGAATTCATATTTCATAGAAAACATATTTTTTATTCAATTATTTTCTCAAAATGAGAATGAGTTTTCAATGTTACATACCAAGAGTTTTTAGCTTGTATGAACTGAGAATAAAGAAAAGAAAAGAATTATAACAAATATATTTATTATGTTTATAGTAAAATGAATTACATTAACACTTATAATTAGTTAAGAAATAAATATACATTTATTTTGCAATTTAAGAGAAAAATTTGGTATCCGATTTGAGAGGAATTATTCAATAGCTGTACAAATACTAATAAATATTGCTACAATTTCTTTGATACATTAGTTAAATTCTTGTATAATCTACAGGGATTGTAGGCAAATTTTAGTAATTGCTTTAAATTGTTCCATTTTATTTTTAAATGTTCAGGTTTTTTTTCCATTATGTTTGAAAGAATTATTTTTCTTTTATACTAGAAAAGTGAAGCAATAAGGAAAAAGTTTTAGATAGAAAAATGGCCAAAAATTTGAATGTATAAATTGTAATAAAATTCATTTTGGGTTAAATTGAAATTTCAGGTCACTCTACCTGTAGTTTGTCAGATGGTGAAAGAGCTGTTGCTCATGGAGCTAGTTTCATTACACATCTTTTTAATGCAATGTTACCTGTAAGTATACTTGTTTACTCTATCTAACCCTTTATTGCTCAGAATGTATAGAAAGTGAAGAGAAAAAAATAATAAGCACAACTTTAGATGAGAATATGAATTGAATTATTAATATAAAATAACTATAATTTACAACTGTTTTTTGTTGCTAGTTATTTTACCACTATTCTTTGGATGCTTCACTTTGACTTATGGAAGAGCTTGAAATATTTCTTGTGCAAAGCAAAACTAAATATAACATTTATATAAAACAATTGAACCTTGTTAAGTTGGATCCCTTTAACTTGTATCTTCAGATATCTAGGATCAGTCGAAATATTTCGAAGATTAAATGACAGAAGTAAAATAAATTTTCTAGATATTCACTAGCCTTTAATTAGAAAATAGTGTATTTTACCTTTGAGTAAAAGACATAAAAAGACAAGGCTAAATAACTGTATTGCTAGTAAGATTAAGTTTACCATTACAATGATAGACAGCAGGAAAGTTTTGTAAAATGTTTTTTCTTCTTTCAAGTTATTTTTCAAAGAAAGTAATCTTAATTCTACTTTGAATTCGGAAAATAAAGGAGGTTAAATAATATTAAACTTCTACTATATTATACCACACTAATATTTTCTTACAGTAGGAATGCCTTTTTTGTTCCTATTATAGGAAAATATTACTGTTATGTTTTCTGATATATTAGTGTTGCACTTTAAAAAGACGAAAAGTACAATAAAACTTCATTAAGGTGGATTAATTGGAACTAAAGCCAATCCAGGATAACAAAAACCTAGGTTAACCAGAGGAGGGGCAAAAATGAAATATAATAAAACATACAGAAAATCATTTTTAAATTGAAAAATTGTATATGAATCATATTTACAGAAGATAAAGATGTCTACTTAGAGAGTAACAGAAATATACTTAAAGTTATTTATTTTGTTTTCTATTTAGACACTGTAGCACCCTATGCCATTTGTCACTGGTGACAGGAAGAGTAAGGTTTTGTTGACTTTGCATGGAATATATATAGAGCTCTTCTCCCTCAACCTCCTTTATACATCCTTAGTTGCACAAAGTTTTCAGTCAGGTCAATAATTTTTAACAGTATATGTATGAAAAAAAAAAAGTGTAATGGAAACTTGCAGATAGATTCTCAAATTATAAACAAAAAATCTTTGTGCAGACTGATCCTAGATATCTGAAGATACAAGTTAAAGGGATCCAACTTAACAAGGTTCAATTGTTTTATATAAATGTTATATTTAGTTTTGCTTTGCACAAGAAATGTTTCAAGCTCTTCCATAAGTCAAATATAATATTTTGGGGGAAAATTACTTAAAATGAGTACGTTTTTCTAGTTTCATCACAGAGATCCTGGTCTGGTAGGACTTCTTGCTAGTGAGAAACTACCACCAAATAAACAAATATTTTATGGAATAATTGCTGATGGTATTCATACACATCCTGCTGCATTAAGAATAGCATATAATGCTAACCCAAAAGGTATTTTGTTAACAATATTTTAAATATTTTTTGTTGTTTTTCCTATTACAAAAATATTGAATTGTAAGATTATAATTATCTATAATTTATATGTTTTTGTATTTGTAATGAAGTTATTATGACAGGAAGACACTTATGTATGCAAGTTATAGAAATTTCCAACTAAGCTATGCAAATTATAACAATATTTTACTTATAAAATATAAATGTATTATTAAGTATTTCAAAGTATACAAAAATATTTGTTTTTATAAAATTAAATTAACCAGTAATTAATAACATTTAGATGGAAAAAAGTTTTAAAGAAATCTTGTACCAAAATTAGTGTTTTTGTTCCCTTCAGAATTATGCACTATTTTAACTTATTAAATATAGTCAAATGTTTAAACCAAATTTTTTTAGGTGAATCATTTATTTTTTCATTAATTTACCAATGTTGTTTAAATGTAATATTTTATGAAGAACATATTTAAAATTATAAAGGTAAGATTAAGAACTTCATAATTCATTTGTATTTCTATTGTTTAGGTTTAGTTCTAGTTACAGATGCAATGTCTGCAATGGGTTTACAGCCTGGCACTTACAACATTGGTGATCAAAAAGTAGATGTTACCAACACTTGTGCTGTATTATCTGGCACACAGACTTTAAGTGGCAGGTAATTTGAATTTAAGACTACTTTTTATTTCATACTCAGAATTATTTAATCTTATTTATTTTTCATTTTTATTACAGTATAGCAACAATGGATTCATGTATCAGGTTTCTTCTCAAATCAGTAGGTGAGTATAAGAAAAATAAATAAGACAAACATGTAATTTAAAAAATAACTCTTAAATAAATCATTTATATTATTTGTAAAATTATTTTTTTTTACTTAAGTAAAAAAAAAATGCAAATAAATTGTTATATGTTTTTGTATGTTCTGTATTTTATTTTCAGAAATGCTCCATATATTAAATTTTTTACTGAAAATGTCATGAGATATTGATAAGTTTTGTTCAATTTAGATTTGAACTATTAAGACAAATTCATCCTTCATCAAAAATACACACACATGCCCTGAAAAAATTTTCTTTTCAACCTAATAAAAGTAAACTGAAAACTATAATCTTGTATGAAAATATTCAGATTTTCTTTTACCCAATTCTAAAATCTCTTTCGTCCACCAAATAACATCTGATTAGTATGTATAACATTTAATATTGTTTTTACATTTGGCCCTTATTTTCAGTACTTATGTGCAGAATAATATTACAGAAAAATATCTTAATCGGTTTAATTATATATTCATATTATTTATGATTTTCTTTCAAATGACAAAAAATAGCATTTAATACTCCTGTTGCATTCAACTAAATAATAATATTTTAAACCATGTTTGTAAAATTAGTGTTTATAATTTAATTCAGATTTGTAACAATTTTAACTCATAAATGAATTATATAATTCTGTTATTGTAACTCAAATAATTGAATGGGCAAGGATAATATTTTAGCAACTTTAAACAAAAATGAATTTCCTATCATCAGTTTCTAAATATACACTTCTTTAATATAGTATTAATCTAATGATATATAAATTGAAGGACATGGTTTCCTAGTTACTTTTTCATTGAAAATGTTTCAAATAACCTAATTTAATTTTCCAACATTTATAACATATACTGAATACATATTCATTATTTGAGAAGGGCATATTTACTGATTAAAGTGTAAATTCATTGTTGAAAAAATATGTATAGCAAAATTGTTGCACTAAAATTAATTCTATCAATAAAAAAGCATTTAAAATATTTATGAGGTGCAGTAATTTAGAATTATTTTTTCTTCTCATAAAAACAACGTAAGAAAATTAAATGAAATATTGTTTCTATGCTTAAAAAAAAAAATTCATGCAAATTACTGTATCACAATTTTAATGTGTTTTTTTTTTCTCCCTATTTAGGATGCTCATGGGTTGAAGCAATAGAGTGTGCAACTTTACATCCAGCCCAGGTGCTGGGTATCACTCAATCTAAAGGCACACTTAATTTTGGCTCTGATGCCGATTTTGTGCTTTTGAATTCTAACTTAGAAGTTGAGGCTACTTTCATCAATGGATCATGTGTATGGTGCAAAAATCAGTCACTCAATTTGGATGCATTATAAACTAGTGTTTTGACAGATTATGGGAAAGTCCCATTAAATCAAAAGTGCAGCTAAATGTGCCAGAACAAGTTTTATTTTCATAATCACCAAAGAGTGTTTTTCTTCCTATTTTAATCACTGTATTTAGTTCCTTATTTAATCTTAACTACCAATGATTGAGTTTAAATGCCAGTATAATGAAGTGCCTTAAAATTCTATGTTGTTTCACATTTAAAAGCGTTTATAATAAATATGAATTTAGGTCAAATTATTTGTGCCAAAAGTAATATTAATTTCTCTTTCTACAAGTAAAATATATCTTTTATATAGTTATAATACATTATGTTAGAAATATTTACATTTTGATTAACTGATAACTGTATTATTTTTTGATCTTATACAAAAATGTGATTTTGCTCAGTAACTTACACTTTCTAAGCAATTTAAGAGTATGCCTTCTAAATTTTGCATTGTATTTAGAATATGGCCAGTATTTTTTATTTATTATGATGAATGTGTCATTTTTCTTGGATGATTTTATTGCGGGAAGATAACAACCTTAAATATTATATAAATTCTACCTTTTAATTAGAAATTTAATTTTAAAATATAAATGCTTTTGTTTGAATGTGTTCTTGCTTGTGCTATTTTAAAACATTTGTGGTAATTCTCATAATTTACTAGATGGTTCAAGTGACTACAATAGAAGGAATTTAGCTTCAGAATTTTATTATAACGTATCTTTTTTTTTAAATTTTTGCTTTCCTTACTAATTTTAAGATCACAATTTCTTTACATTTATTATGTTAAGATTATGGTTTATTCTGTGCTTGATGACATATCTTAAGTCAAAATGCTTGGAAACTTCCATATATAACATGTCAGCATTTTTTGTTAACAGATCTCAATTGTGTTCGTCATGATATTTACAGATATTGCACATTCAAATTTGTATTTTAATATATAAATATTTTGATCAAATACATAAATCAACTATATTTGTTCCTATTAAATCTTATATTTATACAGATGTTTTATGTTATACATGTTATGTATCTGAATAAATGACAGTTATTAAATACATAAAAGTAGATTTTTTTCACATAATATAACAAATGACCATTTTGATATGTAAGCTCAGTTTTTTAAAATACTCTTCATTTCTAAATTTTCTATTTCCTTTAGAAGAGTAGCTACAGCAAACCTCAGGCGATGAAACTGTGAAGGGTGAACCTAATATGGATCACATGAAATAAAAAAAAGTATCAAATTAAATTTAATTTTTAAAAAACCACATTCACACATTTTCCTTTTTGTGTGAATTCTGTAAGTATTTTTTTTTCCTTACAAAGAAGGAAAAAGTTAAGAATAACTTTTTAGGTCTTGGATCTTGTTTTTGTTTACTTTTAGATGTGCTTTGCAATGCACACATTCCAAAAGTACGTATATATTAAAGTTTTAGGGAATTTTTATTAGATTTCTTTAATACCAAGATTGCTTTAGAATCATGACTGCAGGTTTTTAGTTTTGATTCATGCTTCAGATAAAGAAGACTTTATCTTTTCTTCAGCATGCCAATTTTGTTCATGTGTCGAAATTTAAGAAGTTTATGCATTAAAAGTATGTCTGCCTGGCTTCTTCTATATAAAATTTAGCACTATATTCAAGCGCATCACTGTGCTCCTTTCACGTAGATGTATTGAGAGGCACAGATTTTTGGATATGTGTTGATCTCAACAACCTGCAGCTCGATGCCTCTTCCTTCCTTGTTACCCATCATATTGTCAATAAAGAATAAGTTTATTGTCTGCTGTCTCGACCACGACTACTAAATAATTGTAGCACATTTTGATGTATCTCCGGAAAAAAACAAATGTAAGATATTTATATAAATTAAGTAGCTTAAAATTATCAGTATTGTTAACAATTAAAACTGATTTGGAATTTCATACAACTAATCATTTTCTACATTTAAATGTCCTTGTATTTTATGTAACACTGTCAGAATTGAAAAGTATTTTTTTATTTTCACAGAAGTAAAAGAAGTCGCCATCTTAATCCCCCCCCCCTTATTTTTTTCAGAAGAAAAATTTATTACTTATCAATATACTATAGGTTTCAAAGTCATAGAATCTTAAATTTTTAGTATTCAAGCTTAATATATGTAACTGGAGACATATTTTAGATTGATATCAATTGATACTGTAATGTTATATGGTCAAGGAAATATTCGTACATAAGGTATTGTCTATATTTATTGACCTCACACCACAAATAAAATTATGTACTATGACAAATCACTAATCATAGCATGGAACTAAATAACTTTCACTCAGATATCTTACTCATTCAGTATTAGAAATTCAGATGCCTTGCATAAAACTACCTGCATTCCAACTTAGCAGCAACTCACTAGATCTCCTGCTCTTTTCTTATTTCCCCCTACATTTCAGGTCTACAAGAACCACTCATTAGTTCATTTCTCAGATGTGTGAGTGATATAGAGATTGGAGGGTTGGTGATATGACAGGTACATTTATAAATTTACATTGGTTATGAAATAGGGGGGGGGGGATCTGTAGGTCTTTAATCTCATTTGCAATTTTTTTTTTTTTGCTACTGTGGAGCTTCAAAACATTTTTTGAACATTATGTTGCAATGAAATAATAAAGGAAATAAATACATTGATTGTAGATCAAATTTAAGAGAAAAATATAGTCTTTTAGTAGAAATTCAATAAAATTAAAGTATTGTTAGAAAACTGAATACTCCATTTTTCTCAGAGTTAAAATTTGCATAAAGATATCATCAAAAGTTCTGATAAAAAAAAAAGAACTTTTTTTTCTCATGGTTGTTAAATATCCAGTTTTAACACACATACTTTTTTTACATCAGGGAACCTAAAGTAATTTTAAGTTTATAGTTAATAAATATTTCTAATTTCTACTAAAATATTCATTTAATATATATATATGAACTATACATAATAATTTATTTTAAAGAAACAAACCTCAAAAGTTTCCCTTCTACCATCACTGAGTTGTATTTCCATCACAATTGCTGGTTCAAGAACTCTATTGAGTGTGCTAAAAAGACCAGTTTTATATTCTTAATAAAAATATTCAATTTCAAGTATGAGAATGAAAATAGATATAAACTATATACCTTGTGGATATGGCTACATCTATTCTCCAACTAAAATTTGATAATTTTGGAAGATGTGGTGCAAGGTTGTTAAAATTAGTAATGATAGATGAACGCCTGAAATAAGGAAAAATATTTACAATATGATGTAGAAATATATTTTATATCACCATTTGTGATGTAATGAAGTAATTAATAAGTAAATCTTTTCATTTCAAGGTTTTATATTTTACAATATTTGAAAGAATTACAAATTAATATTTTGCTAAGCAAGCAGAATATGTTGAAGAATTATTGCTTAATACAGTTATTAAAAATTAATCTTTTGATTTAAGAACCAATTTAATTTTGAAACAATGTACTTGATATATTTCATTTAGTTTTTCACTTGATATATTTCATTTAGTTTAGTCATATTATTCATTTAGTTTTGCGATTAACACAAAATAATCGAAGAGAAACTTCACAAAAGTATCTAATTTCTATGAAAATACATCTTTTTCTAATTTTCCCCTCATTGTCACTCTGATAACTATAAAAACTATAATTCTAAAGCTTTAAAAATTTGTATGAAATTAATTTTACTATAAATAAATTACAAAAACATAATTAATTTTTACTGTGTGAAGGCTTATGGGACAATCAAAATTGCTTCTCTTAGTATATTTTGATATTCTTCACATTATCATATTTTCTAAAAATTTAAAAAGCTTTTACTGCTTTTTTTTTCTGTCATAAAAAGAAACAAAAGTTTATTTTTTCTTTCTACTATATTTTATTTTTTATATTATTTTAAATAAAAACATTTATGAATATTAAAAAAAAAAATTATATTCAGCTATTTTATATATAAATTTGAAAGTTTATCGTCCATTGTGCACATCCACACAAGTAATCATATCAATCCAAAATTTTTGGGGAGCTTTGCTGATATGTAGATGGAGCCATAAACATATTACTGCCACAAGTTTTTTTTAAATTTATTTTTGGTGAATTTTTTTCTCCTCTTTTTTCATCATTAACTGATGGTAGCAGAATCACTAATTTTGAGTCACTTAAAAATTTTCCTTTTTTTAATTTATTTTCTGGAAATTATTTTTAATAATGATCTTCCATATTTTTAAGATTTTTCTTAATAATGTTGAAGCAACCTTTTCGTATACTTTATGGGATAGCTCTCAAATGAAATGTTGCAAAATTATTGTTTTTGCACCATTAGGTGTGTGAATTAAATAGCCAATTTTTGAAAATGGAACTGAAAGGCATCAATTTCGGATTTTTTTAAAAAAATTTTAATCATTTTTTCCAGAAATCTATGGATCCAAATAAAACAGCTCTCAACATAAAACAGAATGAGCATTTGGTTTCCTTTTTTCAAAAAAGAACTGGGACAGTATAGGATTTTATACAAACTTTTAACAGTACAACCAGTCAGTAAATTTTTATTTCTTTCCCCCTTCCCCCCCTGCTCTTGCTTAAGATTTCCAGTCTGCTAAGCATGGTTCTCACAAATATTATGTCATGATCTAGGTGTGTTTTTTTACTTATTATTCACCAGATTCTTTTGGATTCATTTGTTTGTTCCTCATCGAAAAAAATACTAAATACTTTTATTATGTATTATTGTTAAAGTATTATAACTCATTAACAATTCAGCTGCCAAACATAAAATTTTTTAAGATTTAAACTCAACTGTGCAAAGAAATTTAAATGTGATGTTCACTATTATTGAATTTTAATTTCTATCAAGCTTGATGTAACATTTCATTATTAGTTACAGCTTCATTAAAAAAAATTAACAATTGTCAATTTATAAACTCCAGTGTTTTTGACAAATTAAATTTTTTTCAGTTATAAAGGCTTCAAAAAAATTTAATTAACTGCAGGTTCCTCCTCCATTGATTTTAAATTTATCTCTTTCACTTTGCTTCGTTTACTAAATTCTTTTTTTGGAGGCTAATTAGCTTATTCTCCTAAATTTACTCAAAATTATTTAAAAATTAGTCTTCTTTAATTTTTTTTAATTCATCCATTTGAATTGTTACGTTTTTCAATTCACCTGTGCGAACAATGGGTATACCAGCTAGTTAACTATAAATATTTTTTTAAAAAATCATCTACCATGATTAAATGAAATAAATTTCATTTATTTACACTGAAAAACTAAAGTAAATTATATTTATGTACATTATTTTAAAATATGAGTCATGAATATAAACTTACTTTAAAGATTTTAATTATGAAATATTAGCCATAAATGGATTACATTTTTAAAAGAATCAATTAGGCTTATGATTCAAGAAAATGCAAAGTATTTGATAATAAAATTGCCTCAATGAAAATTATTCAGATTGCATACCTTTGTCCATATAGAACATTAGTGAGATCCTCTATATATTCATCATTGATCCTGTAGTGAAAAAATAAGTAAAATAATCTTTTTGAAGAAAAGGTTCTACAATAAATGTTTCACTTAAAACTACATAAAACTCTTTATTCACAAGTGTTTTCTTTCTTTTTGTAAATAATAATGTATTAACAAATGTAATACAAGATTCTTTTGGCAATATTATATGTTTAGTATTGGAAAAAATAATAAACAATAACCTCTCATATCATAAGTAATTTTATACATATAGTAATGCAGATAACTATTATTCAGTTATCAATACCTCATTTTAAATCAAGACACATGAAAATGCAGAAATACTATCAATGCAGCTCGTATTATGAAACATATTGCTAACTTTTATTTACAAAATTAATTTGCTAATATTTAAATAAGTTTAAGGAATATAGTTGAAATGTTCTTATTTGTTATTGTTTAATTAGAAGCATTAAATAGATAAAAAAATATCCAAAAAGTAAAGAAAAAAATTTAATGTTTATAATTAATCAGAATTTACATTAACTTTATCTTACCCTAATTCATGGAGATCCTCTTTAAAAATCTACAATAAAAAGATAAATGAATTAACAAGTGTGCAATTTTAACAATGTTTTAATTTTACAAAAAACAATTATTGTTTTTTTAAACTATACATTAGAGCAGTTTATAATGAGTGGTCAAGATAGGACTTTTTTGTAATAAAGTTTTGACAATATAGTATGTACTCAATAGCTTCATAAATAATGCAAATAAGACTGTGGAAAATACCGCAACCAATGTAATCCTCTTCCCTCAACGCAAGAGGCAGCTGCTCTCCATCATAATGATATTACTTTTAATAAGCTATCTGGCACGTCTTTGTTTGTTCTTGTACAAGAAGGATGTAATTCGTTTCAGGTCGATTTAATCGGCCAAATTTATAGATGTTTCTTTATTAAATATTTTAAAATTTAACTGCGTATGGATTTAGTGAGTGTCAGTGTCCGTTACTGGAACCATTAGTTATTGATATTTAGCTAATTGCTATTTTTTCTTCAAATATAAAGTTTCTCTTATAATTAAATCCAAGTTATACTTGGAACATTAAATTTGCCTTGTCATTTTTGAAATATATCGTTAAAGATTATTACAATAATTCATAACTAAAATAACTTTTTTTTCCCATAAAATTATTTAAGATAAAACAGAAATGCTAAACAACAAAATATCAAATTATTTTGTTTCAGAACTCAGATTAAGGCAAAAAAATAAACAAATGTAATTTATTAAGTCATAAGAACAATTCATAGATTTTATTTAACATAACTGGGTTAGGTCCTATCTTAGCCCATGCACCTTAGCAACAGAAAACCAAAAGGTACTAAAATAGTAATAGATGCACCAAATTGCCATCCTTGAATTGTAAATTTATTAAGACTTTTCTTAATTGCAACCCTACTTTTTGTGTCATTTTAATTTCTGTTGCCAGATATGGGCTAAAATAGGATTGTATTCAGATTTAAAAAGTTTTATAGTATATTACAAACCTTATTTAGCATATTTTGAATGTTATGCTTCAAAATCACCAAACTAGCATATTTTTATGAAGTAACATACACACCTCAGAGCATCAAATAATAAAAAATATGAAAATTTTTTTAATAACCTGTTTTGTCAGTGTATTCTAATTAATTGGCTCAATAACTTTATGACAGTCTGAATAAATATTTTAAAAACTTCATTATTCATAGAGTCAAGTGACATTTTTCTCTGCATGTATTACCCTATGTAGGAATCAAACTCTCCCTCGGCATGATTAGTGTTGTTTTGAGAAAGCAAATGATAGCTGATCAAATCTGTTGAATGGAGGTGGTATGCTAAGAATGGATATGCAGATATGTCAGGATTCATGAACATCAGACAGTTGTTAACGCGGAAGTGAATAAACTTTTTGTTTCAGAGGTAGTCAAACACTTTCCAACAGTCTGAAATTATTGTAGACCTGACAACACCCATTCACAAATCCCAGCCAAAAGGTCCTTTTTTGGCTGTCATTCAATAATTCTAGCAAAACATTTACTCATATTTTTGCTATATCTCCAAAAACCCTTCCTTCACAGATTCACCTCTTCCATTCTTTATTTTCCTGAATTTATATTCATCCACCACCACAATTACTCTAAGTCCTCCAAGTTACAAGTTATTATCAAGCACGACAATTCAAAATCTAGACAAAATATGCTTCAGGACATTCACTTCAGTTATAATGAACTCATTCATACGTTTTCCAAATCAATATCTTGTTAATTGGAGACATCACACATAACTTAAAAGGTTGAATGAAAACCATGAACCTTTCCTAACACTCCTGCAAACATCAAAAGGATTACCTCCTCCTTCCTACAATGACATGCATATCCATCACTCATACCTGTCCTTTCAAACAATAACATGTTCTAGTCCTTTTTAGACATTCATAGGTAGATGCAATTAATCCCACATTCATGTACCATTCCACAATAGTATGCCTTCCAAAATCATTAAAAACTTCGTAGTATATCTACTCACATCTTTCAAACTCATACCTTCAGCAATAGTTGAGATTTAAACTTAGGGAAAAAACATGTAAAAAATGTGAATAGAGGGAAAATGCACATAGAATGATGGCATACACTGATGAAGTAATGGTTAATTAATCTGAATTAATTTTGATTGGAAAAAGATTCAAAATTGCCTTGTTTGATGGCAGAAGTGCAAAGTTTATCCTTGCAACTGACCAAAACAAAAACAATGATGAGCGAGAGAGAAGGACAAATTTTCGGGCCATGTTTGAAAAGAGAATTATGGGATGCCAGTTTAGTAACTTATCACCTATAATATTTTTTCTCCGTCAAGGAAGAGATTATGCTGCATTCCATTATATTCATATTTCTCACACAAATAATATGAATGAATATTTTTTAGGCAATATAATATTAGTATATACAGATATCTTTTATTGAGTTTAAAGTGAAATCCATAAAATTTATGAAATAAATGCAATATATTATACAAATCTAAGTGTCAAATTCATAGTTTTTACAACAGAAGTTAATTTGAGTAACCCAAATTAGAATACATAAAGTAGGTTTTGTAAAAATTATTATTACTGGGGTTATTTTTTTTTTCAATTCACAAAAATAGAATACATTATATATATTTACTACTTACATCTTGTTTTAATGAGGCTTCAGGCAAACTCAGAGCACATTTCAACAGAGCATACAAGGCACCATAAACAATATCAACATTGCAAGAATCCTGTGTGGCCTTTTTGATAGCTACATACATGTCTGAATTAGTAGCTTTGCCTTCGAAATCTAACATTGCTACTGCAAAAGCAAAATGTTTATTTAAGTGTGTTATTAAAATATCAATGAAAAAGACACTAGTGCACTGAATATGAATAACATACCTAACCTAATTTCACTTTAAAAATCTTAATTTTATAATTTTTTAAACTACAATCATAAAACCATTGTATATTTTTGTTACATATAATTCATTATAATTTATTGAATCTTTGTCCTTTGAAAACTGAAGTCAAATGGTTTCAGAGTAGGTCAAATTTCCTTAAAATAGCCAACATTACTTTTAAAGAGTAAGATACATAATTTTAATATGTATCATCTTTTTCAATACATTGAAGGATACAATACAGGATTAAACTGCCTCTGGAAAAGAATTTAGATTATCATATGGAACTAAGATTTAATCGAATTCAAAAATATACAAAATAACATAATTTAATTAATTTCTTTGAAAAAAGGTTAAACTAAAAAAAAAAAAAAAGAGTACAAAAAAAATTAATGCAAGTTTTTTTAACAGCACTGCTCAGTTTCATATGAGAAGGAAGAAAAAAAGGTGAAAGTGAAGTATTGAATTGGAAATTGGCGATTTTCACATGGAAGATATCATTCTATTGGATCAGTTTTTGGTAATTCTGATAACTTTTCTGTTGGGAAATTTCTACATGGGTCGTGCTTTTTTTTTTTTTTCTCTTAATTACTATTCATTAAAAGAGGTGGATGATTTTTTTTTGAACAGCAGACAATATTTTAAAAATATGCTACATAGTAGCTCTTACATTTAAAACATTTTTTTTTCCAAATATTTTATTGTTCTTTGTGACAACTAAACATCTTAGAGTGTTCCTTTAAATATGTCTAAGTCAAGTACAGTTATGTCTGAAAAGTGTAATTCATTTTCTTATGATTTGGAACAAAAGGATGAAAACCATAGGTTGGAATGCAGTTAAACTCGCATCCTTGATGATGGAAATATCTGTTGGGCATAAATTGCCAAATATGGCTGCCCTCTCATTTCTGTTTCAAAATGACTGTTATATCCTATGGCTCTAACCTTCTTAGTTCTTGTATAGCTATTTAAGTACTCGTCATCAATTAGAAGTTACAGCGTATGTTAAAATTTTGTAAGATGGGTTTTTTTTTTTCTTTTTTGGCCAATAAGAGGTACTTTTTTTTGCTTGTGACTGGAGCAGATTTGAAACTTTTGCTAGTCTAGATAATGATGTGGACAACTAAATTCTATGTGCATTTTTTCCCTCAATATTTTTACTTTTTCTCATATGACTGACACTGCTAGAATACAGATAATCTTTAAGGAAGATATAGATTTGCTTAATATGTCTGATAAAACCAAAAGACTTGGAGGATCTGGTATATTTGTGGAAATAGATGGATCTAAATGCATGAAAATGATAATGATTAAGTTCTTTCCTCCGTTCCATCAGCAAAACAAGTTAGTCAGACTTTTGCATTCTTTGGTACTTTTCCATTACAGGGGGCCATAAAAAAATATCGCCAAATCATGTTGCGCAAATTCATCTTTCTCCTGATGCAGTACTACTGCAGTTGCCCATGAAATCGCTCACATTTGGTGAAAAAAATTATCCATCGCCAGCTGCCCCTTTAAAGGAAAAGTTCCCTTTCTTTTAGTGCTCTGCAGAGTTCTAATATGCCATTTCAAGGCAAGTTATGTTTTATAATAAATGCCATGTACTTTTTATTTAAGATTCTGAGAAGTTTCTTTTAATAAAATACTGTCAGTAATTTTTATTTTGATTGTATATTTCATTACATATATTTTTAATAGCTCCAGATGGAATTTTAAACAGTTCAATTAAGCTAGTATTATTATTTAAAATTCCTAATCCTTCAAGATCCTAGCAGGCTTTTCATTTTTGTAGAGAGCTAGAGAACATTTTTAAAATTCATTTTGATGTGGTTTAATCAACAGATGGATTAATTTTATGGGATTATGTAGTTGTTGTAACTGAAATATAGTTTGATTTGCCAGAAAGTGATGTAAAAATAATAACATGTCTTGAATCTATTTTAATTACTTGTGGAAGTGGATGAATTTATATTCATTAAAATTATTATTATGAAGTTAGTGAAACATTTATCAGATCTGTATAACCATAAGATAGTAAAATTTTTCGAATATTCTTTCATTTAGCACTCTATGGAGCTTATGCAATCAGTATTGATGCGATTTAGAAAATCGCCAAATTGGCAGCTTTTAAATCGCACCACTGGTATACATGAGAAAAACAGCAGTTTTATCAATCCATGTTATACAGAATGCACAAAGATTTAATTTTAAAAAAGGGTGAATGTTTATTTTATAATAAATGAATGAATTTATTTTCTCATGTTGAACTATATTTTTTTTTAAAAATCCTTTTTTTTGTATAAATCTATTTTGTAACATTTTTATTTATTAATATAAATCTTCATTTCTTTTTATTTTTTGCATTCTATTGTAATTTATTAATTAAGCTAATTATAATGCTTTAAATTAATTATATACACAATTATAATTAATAATTATGAATAATTAACATATATCTATAATTATAAATAATGAAAATGATTTTTATTATAAGTATTTATAAATATAATATATCAAAGTGCAAATATCAATAGTAGACAACATGTCAGTATACATTTAATTCAAATTAACAAGAATATGAATGTACAAAATAAATCAACATAATAAAGAAAACCTCTTTATTTAAAAATCAAGAAAAATGTCATTTATTTTGCATTGTCTATTACAACTATTTAAAAAAAAATTCTTTTCATCGAAGTAGTTCATGGATGAAAGTATATCTGAAATTGGTTTGAACTTACATTTAACCATTTGTCTGAAAACTGGTTTTTTAATGTTCTTCAAATTTTTCCCCAATGATTTTACATAATTCGGAATTCTAGGCCCAAGAAACAGTGTTCTTTCGGAACCAATGGGTACCATCGGGGCCGCCATTTATTGCGTTCTGTTAAATGATGAAAAATTAATAAAAAGGGGTTGAACCTCAATATTTATTAACAACAAAAACTATCAACCACTACACTTGTTTCGTTGATTGATTGATTGTATTTATTATTTGTTTACTTTTCTGAAGTTGCCATCAAGAGGCTGAAGGTGACGCAAAAAAAATCTAGAAAATACATATATCCCAACACATAAATTTTTAATTATTCAAATTTATTAATAATTGATTCAATTCTAACCCATTGAAAAATAAAAATTAAAGATAACTTACACCCTTCCTTTATGATTAATACTGAACTCACGAAGGAATTCTAGAAATATTTTTTTCTGATTAAAAACTGAGAAAAGGGGGGGGGAGAATCTTGGAAATTTTAAAAGGGAAATCGGCTTATGGGGGATCAATACCTTTATCATTTCAACCATTTTGATACTAAGGATTCATTATACAACAGCAAGAAAGTGGCAGCGGTAGACTAGGGGATAAGACAGCGGACTCGTGGCCGGCGGTGTCCTCCCATGGTGTGGTGTGGAAGTTAAGAGAAAAAGCGCTATTAAAAATGCGCTTTAATGTCCCTATGAATTTAAAAAAAAACATGAATGAAAGGAAAGGGAGAGGAAAGTAAATGAATTATTTACAATGAGGATGAGATTTTTTAAGAGATTTTAAAAGTTTTTATGCTAATCTTATCTTAAGATAAGATTATATCATTTTTATTTCATTTTTTTAATATTATTTTTTACCTCCTTCAGTTTGGATAGGCTCGATATCTAACAACAACAATGGAACAGTGGTGAGGGCCAATCCGGTGGACTCTTTACTCAGTATCATATTGAATCCTTGATTTTTTTTTTTTTTTTTTTTTAAATATTAAAACAAGTATATTACAAATGTGCTTAATGTACATATGAATTTTAAAAAAAATAAATAAATAAAAGAAAAGGGAGAGGAAAGAAAATAGGAAAGTGAATGAATTATTTATAATGACGATGAGATTTTTTAATAGATTTTTATTTTTTTATTTTTTTTACTAATCTTATCGTAAGATAAGATTATAAAAAATTTTGTATCATTTTTTAACCCCTTAATGCCTACGATAGACTATGTCTAATCATCAGCATGAGGAGAGTATTATTTTATATGAGTTCTTAAAAAAGTTTTATTATTATTATTATTGTTGTTGTTGTTGTTGTTGTAAAATTGCAATAGTAATAAATAAAATATTATTTAAACTTTCGTTGATGATTTGAAAGCAGAAGAAGGATGGGAAAAGTAAAAATGGTTCTTGTTTGGCTGGGTGTACAGCAGTGGTCAGCAAATTAGTTCAAGAGAGGAGAGGTAGGGATGACGACAGGATATTAAGCAGCTGATGATAAGCTGAATAGATGATGTAGGTCTTGGAGTGAGATGGTTGACTAAGAAAGAGGCTATTGAACGAGTGATAAAGGAATTAATTAAAAGGGTCTGAGTTGGAATGCAAGATGTTATGGGAGAATTAGATAGAAATAATTATTGTAAGATTAGTAGGGTAGGGCATGGGCTCTATTATTGTGAGCAAAAGTTATCTGGGTAGCTATAATTTGTTAGCCAATTATAGAATCATCTAGATATATCGTTTATGAGTTTATTAATAGGAGAGATATTGAGATCCTTGAGCATGACAGAATTTCTGACATACCAAGATGAGTTAGTAATAATACAGAGGATTTTATTTCGAAGAACCTGAATTTTTTAAAATGGGTGTAGGTGTGGCATGGCCCCAAATAGGTGAAGTATAAAGTAGGATAGGGCAGGTTACTTGTTCATAGAGAAGGACTTTGTTAGCAAGAGTTAGTACTGAATTTCTGCCAATTAAAGGCATATAGTTATGAATTTTTGCCCAGCATTTGTCTATTATTTATTGGATATGAGGTTTGAAGGTGAGTTTGGAGTTCAAGATAAATCCTAGGAATTCGACCTCAGAATCCCAAAATATTTGATCATTAAAAAAATTTAAGTTTCTTATTGGGAGAGGGGCGTGACTCTTTCTAAATATGAGAATTTTCGTTGTATAAGTGCTTAAAGCAATCCTCCAAAGTGTCATCCACTTTTCTATTTGTTAGGTGATTTTGCAATTTATCTATTACGTTGATAAGGTTTTTTTCACTAGATGAAGATTGCTGCTCTACCTGCGAATAAACAGAGGGACTCTGAGGGAAGTCATATGTATGCAAATTATAACAAATTGGTGAAATTACAGATCCTTTAGGTTGACTGACTTGTATATGGTATACTGTAGAAAGGGTATTATCAAGTTTAACTTGAAATGTTCTGTTTTTAAGGCAGTTATATTTAAGAGGTTATTATGTAGGGAAAAGAATTTAATTTGATTAGTTTGAAGATCCATCAGTCGTGCCAGAAGCTGTCAAAAACTTTTTGTATGTCGAGGAAGATACCCCCAGAGACTCGTTTAGAATTAAATCCTTCAGTAAGGACATACATAACACGAAGTAGTTGATGCATAGTGCTGTGTTTAGTACCGAAACCGAATTGTGAATCTTAAAGAACGTTATTAGTGGAAACAGGAGTGAGTGTTCTGGTTAACAGGATTCTTACAAAGATTTTTGAGATAGAATTTAGTAGGCTGATAGGCCTATAGTAGGAGGAAATGGAATAGTTTTGGCCGGGGTTGGGGAAGAGAAAAATTGTTGTGTGTTTCCATTTTTGTGAAAAATGGGAAACACGAGACATTTATCAAAAATTTTAGGGAGATGAGTAAGTGCGTTGGCCAGAGGAGGGATTCAAAGGCTTGATTTTGAATGCTATCCTCTCCGGTGGCTTTTTCTTGCTTAACTTTTTAATTATGATAGCTATTTCAGAGGGGAGAAGAGGAGGGGGAGAAATTAAAATTGGTATGGGCTTCAAGATATTTTTGTACTATTTATAGAAACCTTTTTTTTTTAAAATTTCACACACATCATGCTCTCGCACTAACTAAACTAACTACTTTTTTAATTTTACTTAACTTTAAACTTTATACTTAAGGTTTCCCTTATTTTTCACCTTTTAGCTAAACTACTTTTCTTTTTCTCTATACTCAATATGACTTCTTATTGTTACTTTAGAACTCATAAATCATATCACTTTGTTTCTTCTTTACGATAGCTTACTTGGCCAATTACTTTCCTTTCAAATTCATTTGAGATCCGACACACTTTTTAATAACAATAACAACTTAATTTATTCATTCATCACAGTTCCTGTCACGTTATCTAAGTGATTAGTGCAGTTTGCAGTAAGCACTCAATCACCCTGTGATTCACAATTTTCTCGAGTATCAACACGCTTACGTTTGTTCCAATCGGAGAATTAGTCTGATCTGTCTGAGGGGATCGTTTGACATCCCATACTCACTCCTTTACAAAAAATACCCTCTACAGGCGAGCTTTAAGCATGGGAGATAACATATTGATTCTATTTTTTCAATACGATCATCATCATAAAGAGTAGGATTTTCCTGGAATGAGGATTCAAGATTATGGGCAAGCAGATCAGCTCTTTCTTTATCAGAGAATATTGTAATATTTATCAGGGATATTGTAATATTTATTAGAAAGTTTTTTGTTCATATTTAAAGGAAGTTATCTTCATTATTAGCTGGCGGAGTAGGTTTGCCCCCTTTTTTTTGTTTTTTGTTTGTTTTTAAAGGTATTGATTTTCCTTTTAATTTGCTTTTTGAGGTTATTAATTATGGGTTTCAAAGGAGGATATCTCGTGTTTTGCCATTGTTTTCTGTATCTATTTTTCTCTTTAATTGAGTTTCTGATATGTGGGTGGAGTCTTAAATGGGGGTTTGGATAGAGCTGGTAATAATCGCATGCTTAATTGCATTTTGAATGTTAGTAGTAAATGATGTTTTGATTGGTCTAGATCAGAGATATTAATAATGGGACTGCCTTTTGTGATATGATACTGAATTTCTTGATAGCTCGACCATTTAGTAGTTGTTAGAATGCGAAGGAGGATAGGGAGAATTTTATTAAAAGAGATGTCCATTATTATAGGGCTATGGTTGTTAGGTTGTTCATTAATACTTTCGATATTGTAGAATGGAATGTTTTTGAGGATAGCAAAATATGTTATAGAGTTAATATTACTGTTGTAAGGAAAGTGAGTTGGGAGTAGCTATTTGGAAGTTATTATAGTTGCACATAGCATGAATAATTTTGCCTGATCTGTTTGCCCTGCCTCTGTTCCAGGTCGGATAGTTTACATTAAAGTCGCCTATTAAAATTCCGGTGGGGTTGTCTGAGAGGATATTGACTAAATCGTTATGGTTGATGAGATTACTGTAGAAACTATGAAGTATTGGTTGGTATTGATATGGATGGTGGTATTGTCATAGATGGAGATATTTTTAATGACAATATGATGATGAATCCTATTTAATTAATATTGATGAATCCGCCACAATGGGTTGATCTGTCAGAACAGTATACATTATAATTTGGAATTTTAAATCTTTCAAAGGGTTTGAGGTGAGTTTCCTGGACTTTTAAGATGTCAGAGTTGTAATCATCTATGAAATTTTGGAGTTCTCTTATTTTTTATTTAAATCCATTTGCATTCCAGCTCACAAACAGGAGGGATGGGGTAGTTTACTTAGCATTTTAAATTTTAGAACCAGATCGACACCATACTGCAAATTACTTGGAATGATTTTTCCGTTTTTGAACTTAAATCAAGTTTATTATCACCGAATATTTGTTCTATTGAATTAAATTGTTGGTAGGTTTCCATTACTTTTTTTTTTTTTTTATCAAACTTGATTTTTTTTTTTTTTAAATCAAAATTGAAAATTTGAACGTTGACTATCATTGGTGGATGCGAGGTTAGGTCACTTTGGCTATTTTTGTTTTTAGTATTTTTACGTCGTTCTTCCCAGCAGTTTGCGGTTGGTTGAGGGAGGGGGATGGTTAAAAATTCATAGGATCGTTTGGGCAACCAGAGTAATTTGCAGTATGATCTCCACTGCAGTTACAGCATTTGGGGGTGGGGTTTCAGGAGTTTTGGTGCAGCTATGAGTTGGATGATTATCTCCATATTTAAATTCCCTAGTGCAGAATTTAGAGTGGTGAAAATAACTTTGACAGCGGTAGCATTGCTTGAGTGTTTTTTCTTTTACGGAGAGGTTCAATTTTGACTGAAAGGTATTCAATATTATTGATTTCAAACTTTTTTTTTGTTGCTTTCGGTTTTTGAAAGTGTAACTAAGTATAGAGGGAGTGACTGGTTATTTTTTCGAAATTTAAGTTATTGCATTCATTGACTGTTAGATTATATTTAGCAAATTCCTGAATTATTTCATCGTGGGATTAATTAATTGGGAGACCTTTAATTAGACATTTAAGGATTCTCTCACTAGGTAATTCAAAGGTGTGAGCTTCTAAATTCCACTGTTGAACATGATTTTGTATTGTTCTGAATGCTTCAACTGCAAGGGAATTTTATTTTAAACTATTTCTTTTGAAATCTCCTTTGAGCTCGAATTTTCTCAGTTTCATCATATTTTCAAGAGTTGCTTTCAGAATGTCAATATTAGCTAAGATGATTGGAGGAAGGAATTTTTTAGCTTCCTCTTCGGGGAAGTTTAATTCGTATTCATCAGTATTATTATTTTATTTATTTTTAATTTAATCATTTCTAATTGCTTGAGGAGTGATATCGTCCATATCAGAGATAAAATCCTCATTGCTCTCGATGACCGAGTCTACATCAAAGAGCTCAGAATATCTACTGTTAAATGGAAGGTTAAATTTCTGTTTTTTTTTTTTTTTTTTTTTTTAAATTGGTATCTATAATTATTTTGGGAGAGTTTAACTTTCTTTTACTTTTTACTTCGTGAAAATCGTTGTCTGTACTTACATTAATGTTACTTATGTTAATCGTTGTCTTTACTTACATGGGTGGATTTTAACTTATCGGAGCATTTTGAAGCGGTTGACTGATCTTGTAATTTTCAGACTAGTTAATATGACGAGAGCAACACTTGAACTGAAATTGATATTGAGTTTTTTTTTTTTTTTTTTTTTTTAGTTTAGTTTAGTTTTTATTAACATCGCACTAGAAGCAACACGAGGGCTATTGACGACGGACCTCGTAATTTTGAACCACGGTCAAGAGACGGAAATTGATATTGAACATCAACCTATCAGGTTCAAAACAGTTGTTAAAAGACTAATATATCGATTTCATTTCAGGTGAAATCAGTTCCCAAAAGCATATCTAAAATTTAACTTAAATTTTGTTTCTTTAAAGTGAAAAAATAATAATAATAAATTTTATACCGACGAGGGACAGCTGTAATCTAATTTTAATACTCTTAATTCTTTCTATTAAATAATAACTGTTTTTAATCATCCGAATCGAGATCTGTCCCAAATCTTATCAACCAATTCTCTCGTTTTTCAAAGAACGATCTGTGTCCTGTCTACACCTATTTCATTTGTGCGTTGCCTCGACAGTTTCAGTAAAACTTTGATCCCTGATTGGCGAAGTTTCCCAGCGATAAAGCGTTTCTCGTTAGGCTGAACAATTAAAAAAAACTTACATTCAAAATAAATTCATTTGGTTTCTCTCTATTGCTTTCATTATCTATTTGGAACTCTCTTAAGAAGCTCTAATCATTTTTTTCTTCTTACGAATTAATATTTATAAATTTAAGTTTTAAAGGCCCTTTTAAAAATGATAGTTGATTAGAATTTTTTTTATTTATGTAATTATAATGAGGATGGTATATTCTATTAAACAGTAGTAAGAACATCTTATCCTGTACTCCATCGCTCAGCGTATATTCTTTGTAGCAGTTACCTATGTGAAATATTTTTAACAGGAAACTGCAGTTCTCTTAATTTTTCTTCTTTTCCCAACATATAATGATGGTAAATCGAAATTATTTTTCCTGCATGTTTCGGCAAGAATGTGTTCAACAATTTCTGAACTAATTTGTATTGGTGATCATCCTGTTTTGTGAAGCGTGTAATTTTGTTTAAGGTTTCACAAAATCGAAATGGATGGCCGTCTACCATCCAATTTGATTTCGTCAACGCCCTGTTAATCCTATGGAATTTCTACTATCGTTCTCAAATCTTTTCTGTTTTATTTATTTAAATACAATTAAGAGCTTACGAAAAAGGAAAAATTCCTCAGATATCGTTTTTGTTTACACTTTCGGATGGAGTTTTTTGCATTCAAATAGATAAAGCAGTAAAGATTGGAGAACAGTAGTAAAAATTCAATAGGATTAACAGTACAATGAGAAAATCAAAATGGCTGGTAGACGGGAGCCTTAAGTTGATATTTTAGTAAAGTTTTTTTTTATTAACGTCGCACTAGAAGCAACACGAGGGCTATTGGCGACGGACCTCGTAATTTTGAACCTCAGTCAAGTGACGAGGACAATACCTGAGCTGACACCCCCCTCTCCTAACTTCCATACCGCATCAATGGAGGACTTTAGGCCCCGACAGATTTAAAGTGCTTCAGCCCAGGCTACACGGTTTTTCTTTAGCAGCCAAGCTTCGAACCCGCGACTGAACGAAAACCGTCGGCCACGAATCCGAAACCATGACAACTAGGTTACCACGGCCACGCCTTAAGTGGATAAATAGTTTGAAAAGGTTACTTGTTTTAAGTGAAGATAAATCAGAAAATAACTGCAATCACACACGCACGTACAACCACTTGAATTTCCCTTCCTTCACAGAGTTAAAATATTTTATAATGATCATGATCCATTAATTAAAAAAAATAATGAAATAGTTTTTTTAAAATTGCTGGGGACCGAAACAGATTTCAAAACTTGAAAAAATGTGAGCAAGTGGGTTTTTAAAAGTGTATAATCATTTGTACATAATTTTTTTGATTTAGATGCAGAAAAAGAAAATAATAAAATCCACTACAGATTTTCAATATGGCGTCAATGAAGACACTCAGTAGATAACAGTAGATGTAAATCAGTTACAGTAATACTTGGAAAAAACTGCTTACATTAAACATCATCCAGAAAGTCCATCATCAACAAATAAAAAAAAAAAAAAAAGAAGAAGAAGAAGAGTAAGCGGCATCGCCATCCTTGAGTCGCTACCAACAACGACATGAGTTAAAAGAGCTTAAGGGTCCCGTCTACCCACCATTTTAATTTCGTGGCCGTAATGTTAATTCTTTGGAATTTCGACTTTTAATTTTCACATCTTTACTACTTGATCTATTTAAATGCAATAAAGTGCACCTAGAAGAACAAAAAAAAAAAAAAAAGAATGCTTCTGTGGAATTACTTTCCCCCTCCGAATTTTAAAAATATTTTTACCCCTATTTTATTCTCATTTTAATTATTCGTTTGTGAGTCCTCCGGTCTTTAAAAAATATTTTTGAAAACCGGAGGAAAAGTAATTCCACAAAAGCACTCATTATTATTTGATTTGTTTGAATGTAATAAAGTGCACCTGAAAGAACAAAAAAAAAAAAAAAAAAAAAAGAATGCTTCTGTGGAATTACTTTCCCTTTCCAAATTTTAAAAATATTTTTACCCCTATTTTTATTCTCATTTTAATTATTCGTTTGTGAGTTCTCCGGTTTTTAAAAAATATTTTTGAAAACCGGAGGAAAAAAGTAATTCCACAAAAGCACTCATTATTATTTGATCTATTTGAATGCAATCAAGTGCATCTGAAAGAGCAAAAAATAATGAATGTTTCTGTTTAACTCACAAACGAATAATTAAAATGAGAATAAAAATATTTTTAAGAATCGGAGGAAAAAAGTAATTCCACAGAAGCATTCATTATTTTTTGCTCTTTCAGATGCACTTCATTGCATTCGCACAAATCAAATAGTAAAGATATATGGCGGGTAGATGGTATGGTAGGTAGATCAAAATGGCGGGTTTTGATTTCGTCAGCTTAATGTTAATTCTATGGGATTTCGACTTTAATCCTCACATCTTGACTATTTGATTTGTGCGAATGCAATGAAATGCATCTGAACGAGCAAAAAATAATGAATGTTTTTGTGCAATTACTTTCCCCCTCCAATTCTTAAAAATATTTTAAAATAATTTTTAAAGATCGGAAAACTTACAAACGAATCATTCAAATAAGAATAAAAATATATTTAAGAGTCGGAGGAAAAAAGTAATTCCACAGAGTGAGTGAATGTAAAGTTTATTGGCGCAAGAGCCAGATATGGCTATGGTGCGCCAAACAAGATTAAACTGTGGTCTAGACGTGAAGTTGAAAAAAAAGGTAAAAGTGGTTGACAAGAAAGAGGGTCGAAAATAGAGAAGGATCGCTAGGGTATCCCGGGAGTGCGTCACCCGTAGTAATTCCACAGAAGCATTCATTATTTTTTGCTCGTTCAGATGCACTTTATTGCATTCAAATAGATCAAATAGTAAAGATATGAGAATTAAAGTCGAATTCTCATAGAATTAACATTAAGCTGACGAAATCAAAATGGCGGGTAGACGGGAGCCTTAACAACTGGTTCGGCAGCCATTTCCTTTCAGGTTCGGTTGTAAAGGCACTACAAAAGACACACTGGTCAAGTTTTCTCCAGACTGAAATTGCATTTCGAATCAAACTCCGTCATTTAATTGATTATTTACTAACGACGCGCTTAGAAGCAACATGAGGGCTATTACAATTCTGAATCTCGCCACTTCCCTCTCCACAAACATCCCCATCATCACAACTGGAGGATTTGAATCCTCGAAGGATTTAACGTGTATCAGCCCTGTGTCGCGAAGAGTCTCGAGTTGCATAAGAACTCGAAACAATGATTTGACGGAAACAATACCTGGCGTGAGTTCGCGACCATGACCAATAAGCTGTGGCCCTCCCATCACTCAACCTCTACCACTGGGTGAAAAATAGTGGCGAAAAACAACTCAGTCGAATTATCTTAATTCAAGCATCATATATTTACACCCTAAGCAACCGTAACAAAACTTCCAAACAATATACTTTGCAAAATTCAATACAAGTTGTTAAAATTGGTAATCACCATTCTCTTTTTTTAAAGTTTTAGTTTAGTTTAGTTTTTATTAACGTCGCACTAGAAGCAACACGAGGGCTATTGGCGACGGACCTCGTAATTTTGAACCACGGTCAAGTGACGAGAACGACACCTGAGTTGGCACCCCCCTCTCCTAACATCCACACCACGCCAACGGGAGGACTTTGGGCCCCGAACAGATTTAACGTGCATCAGCCCCGGCTACACGGCAGGTCTTTGGTGGCCAAGGATCGAACCCGCGACTGAACGAAAACCGCCAGCCGCTATCCACGACCTTGACCACTAGGCTACCGCGACACCCTCTCTTTTTTTAAAACCTGGATCTTCTAGGCCAACTACAAAATACATTTGCGACTATGTCAAAAAACAGTTCAAGGTCAGGGACGTCTAAAGGCCTGGGCCTCGTCATTGAGGGGGCCTCTTCTTGTTCTCTACTCGGCCTCAATAAGATCATGATCAGAACAATTTTAAGCGTCAAATGTTATTCCAGGACATGACTGGTTGAAGAAGGTTACTTCTATATTAAATATTTCTATTTACAATGTTTGCTGAGAATCAGGAGAAATATTAGTTTTATTTCTAAAGCGAGATATGTCAAATTTATCGATAAAAATGCTGCTGTTGGAAGGACCGTCACAGACATAACAAACATTCCTTCCAGCGAACTTTTCTTTATTTGCATACATGAGTTAAGGGTCGCTCATGAATGGACAAGAGATACACTTAAACTCCCAACAGAAATGACAAAAACACATTCTCTATTTTAGGACAGGCGTCAAGGCTAATAAAAAGAGGGTTGAAATGACCCTGAAAGAAATTGCGCTTTTTCGATCAAACGAGTAGCCTACAGCTCTAAATCGGCAATTCCTTCCTTTAAATTTAATTTCTTTGAAATAGCAAAAGGTAATTTGCCTTTATTTTTGAATTGTATTTCTTTTAAATTTAAAATAATATACAAATATTTATATCGCATTAAAAAAGTAAAATAATATGCAATAGTATTTGCTTCTTTTTACAGAGTCATAAAAATAATACCCAGTTTTAAAAAAAATTTCTCTTTTTTTTTTTTGTAAATTTTCTCTCTTTTCCTCTGAACATGAAATAATCTCTTAACTGTTTATAAAATTATACATAAATATTTCAATGGACTCTCTAGAATATTTTTGTATTGATTAATATGCATTATCCTTCATTATATATAATCATTCATAATACATAATCCTTCATTTTGAATGCACTACGATCTTCCAAAAAGAATTTCGATGTGTATTGTAATTCAGAGAAATATTTTTATTTGTTTCTAATATGGAAAGCGTTATTTTGCTCATTTAAAAATTCAAATAATTGTCCTTTTTTTTTTTTATTATTGAAACCCAAATAAAAAAAGAAAATTCATAAGACAAATATATTAAATATATTTATATTACATTACTACAGATTGTAGTAATGTAATATAAATGTAGAAAAACAATCATATAACAGGAGTATGATTTGATAATTAGATAAATAAATGTCTGTACAATAATTTAAAGTTTTATGAATAAACGTCAAAAATGGAGAAATTCTCGTCCAACACAGTACAAAATAAGAGATTTTTAGTCTATAAGACCCCTCAGTAGAAATTTTCTATTTGCGTGCGTATGTTTAATCAGATTTTCCTGCAGAAATTGAAATTTATTAAATATACTTTAACTTAAGTTCTTATACTTTAAAATTTGTAATGTATTTGTACTTTATCACTTATCAATACTTTGTTACTACTAATACTTTATCACATATTAGTATAAAATACTTTTAAAGAAAATTATTTATTTAAGTATAATTCTAATTAATAATTTATGTAAAAATGTTCTTTAATTTTTAGAATCTATGGCTTCCTTTTTACCATAATTTTTTGTTTCGTTTGATAATTAATAACAAGAATATATACATATTTCGTATAATTATAAACATAAATTTTTCTGAGAACTTTTAAGATAATCTAAATATTATGTAAGACAATACACTATAGAAACTTAAAAACATGTCATTTCCATTAAAATAGTTTACTCAATATTTTCTTAGATATGATTTTACATTCGCAATTTAAAAAAAATATTTAAGGAATTCTAATAATTAACAGTATGTTATAAAACTAATGTAGATTTATATTCGTATATAGTACATATGTATGTCTGCATTATAATGATAATTTGAAATATTATATTTTGTGCCTTAATAATAATAATGAAATAATCATATTATGAAAATAGGAAAATTTTATACAAGAAGTAGGAACGTGACTTTATATTGGGGTGCATAACCCTCACGGGCTTTAATCCCCAGTTTTAATTAATTAGTTGGAGGTGAGACAGAACTTTGGTTTTCAGCTTGCCCAGAAATTAATTCAAAAATTGAAAAAATAATGAATTGCCAGAGTTAAAAAGTTAAACGAGCAATGCTTAGTTATTAATTTTACAATTAAAATTAAAAGTTATAATAACTATGAATCAGTAAATTTTTAAACATTTACTGATTCATAGTTATTATAACTTTTATTAACAGCGAGTTTTCTCCCCCCCCCTTCCCCATGAACAGAACAAAAAGGGAAAAAGCGAAATAACTATGTGCAGCATTTCGCTGCACATAGTTATGAGCATATTACGTGAAATATGGCATAATGATTTTTAGAACAGTGCATTTATTTATTTATTTATTATAAGTAGCAAAATAACAATTCTTTTTCGAATAAATGGTCCTTAAAATGCGTTATTTTAAAAAAAATCTCTTAGTTATTTTTTGGGATAATAATAAAAAGGGAGCCATCATTTACTAAATCATTCATAATTTTTCTGTATATCATCTCGTACCGGTTTTAAAGTGAATTCTCTGTAACTGGTTATTTATTTTAAATTTTACTTGTTATTTATTTTTACTTGCCATTTTTTTTTTGTTTGGATAACTGATCATTTTATTTTAAAACTTCACTCATACTGAAAATGGGTACTTTAATATTGAGATAAAATAAAATTTCCCTCAGTGTTTATAGAGGTCAAAATTACAACAATGCCTCAAATATGTCTGGGAAATATTCAGGATTGCAAGCCCGACTTCATTGGG
>BMAW01125364.1:0-17705 GCA_019974015.1 Nephila pilipes | reverse complement strand
ATCAAAGTTATCTTCCCTACATGCGAATTTGTCTTCACATAAGTTTAGTTATAGAATAATGGAAATACAGGTAATCCCCATATAACACAACACTTCTATACCATAGATTCACTCTAACACCATTCAAGAATTGGGAACATTCCCACATAACATGATACTTTTATTGTACAGATTCACTCTAACACTCATCTCTCAGAGAAATAAAACCAACAACATTAAATGGTTGTTTGGGGGGGGGATATGGCTGGAGTCAATTGATAGTGAAAATTTGATTGAGACAGCAGAAAACAGAATGGATGCAATAGTAGAAGTTGCCAAGTCTCTAGGAGGTAAAGGTTTAGATGATATGATTGAACAAGATAACCCTGCTTCCTCAATTTAATCTGGTGAAAGTAGAAATTGAAGATGCAGGTTTGGTTGAAATGATATCTGAAATCCAGGAAAATTCAGATAATGATAGCATGGATGAAGATTAAGTTAAAAAGTTTAAACTGCAAAGCAGAAATCAAGGCCCATTTTTAGTCGCACAATTAAAAGTCATAATTCTTAAATGAAGATCCCTCAAATGAAAGAGTGCAAAAATATAAAAGAGAATTTCATAAGTGCTCACAGCCCTTTTAAGAAATTTATAGAAATATTAAAACTAGAAGCAAGCAATCTAAAAAAACAGATCTTTTGCAAAAAGTAGAAAATGGATCTGAAGATAAAGCTCAGAGGATGAGGATATCTGCCAAAAAGAAAATACCCTCGGTTAACAGAGCTTAGTACTGACAAAAGAAACATTGTTTAAATGATATTAAAATGTATTACTTCTTAAGAAAATTTTAATATTTATCTTTAATTATGAAAATATAATAGCATTTTTTGCTTTTTTTTTTAATTTTTGGAGCCATATCCCCCTGTCATACTAGTTTGTGGTTTCGTATAACATGGATTTGCATAACCTGGCAATTTTTTGCAACATAACTTCAGTATTATACAGGAGTTATCTGTAATTCAAGCTTTAAACACACACAAAATTAACATCTATTTAGTGACGAAAGATATCTAATTACATAAAGCTCTTCTATATTGTTCCTTTTTAAAAATTATGCTTATTTTTGATAAAACTATCCCTTTTTTTCATTTTTTGTGTTTTTTTTTTTTTCCACAAAGAATTAGCCTTATTTTAAACTGAAAAGCTAATATATACTGGATATAATGAAATATATAAACTAAACAGATACAGAATATTTGTAATATGAAAAATCTTCAAAACATAACACTTTATTCCTCCCCTACAAATTTTCAGATTTCCCAGAACAAACATTTCCAAGATCATAAAAAAAACGAAGTAAGAGGAATGTATTTAAAAGAAATACACTTTGATTCCCTTCCTTTCACACATAATATATTATAATTCTAAATAACAATTTTATTTAGAAAAATTCAAGGATATTACTTTTTGCCTTTGAAACAAAAAATATACACACATAAATATTTAATTAACAAAGCAAATTCTACATGAAATTCAAACACATTTAATATGGAAAGCTATAATCAATTTCCCATTTAAAATCAAATGATTGAATTTTTCTTATTTCTTTTCCGTAAAATGTTTTTTGAAACACTCTTTATTATTTTATAATTATTATCAACAGATACACTAGTAAAAAAAAAAAAAAGAAAAGAAATGGTTTTTAAAACAGAAATAGTATCAGTCGAAACATGCAACAGCAAAATTAAAACAAACATCTGATGCAAGATGATTAAATGAAATAGCTCAAACACAACAATATTTCTTTATATATAAATACAATTTTTAAACAAAATTTTTAAAATTACAGCTCCTCGATGTTATGGAATCTGATTAATATTTCATGGCATATCTTTTTTTTTTTTTTAAATTTTTCTTAACATATAGCTAATTTATTTTGAATTTTTATTTTGGATTCCTGGTAAAAAAAAAAGGGTAAGAATATTATCTCAATCAAATATTCTTATTCCAGAGAATCAGATAATCTTTGGAAGTAATAAGTAGCTTAATTTCTATAAATTAGTTGGCTAAATTAGCCTAAATCGATCAAACTTTTTTTTTTTTTGAACAGCGAGAAGAATTTTGCATGAGAGTGGTCATACATGAGCAACATTTTAAAGACATTTTTTAAAAAACATTAACTTACGCCTCCATTCTGCTACAGTTAGTTCCTTATCTTCAAAAGACTCATCATATGGCTCGGCTACGGGCTCGTCCGACGGATCTGCGTATTGTGCCAAGTATGGATGAGCCAGAGCTTCAGTAGCTGTGGGTCGCTTATCTGCATCCAGTTCCAACATTTTTTCTAAAAGGTTGATGGCTTCAAAGAAGAAACAAACATGTGAGAAAAGCTTTTGTTAGTTTCCAACTGAAGTTATGGCTTCTGAACTACACAAAAAAAACTTAAAATATAACTTTAAGTACAAAACAAATTTAAAATTATTTTCCAAATGGGTAATGTAAAAAGAAAAATATTGGTGACTTAAATTGTAAGGAAAAGAGCAGAAATTAAAGCAGTTTCTCTGTCATAGTAATTTATCAAAATGCTCATGGGCTTAGTTTAAAAACTTGGAATATATTTTAAGAAAATAATCTAAAGAATAAAACAAAAGACAATGTTTCCCAATATACATTTTTATCAGTTTTATAATAATCAGTTAAATAGTTTTTTTTTTTTCAATATTTTAGTTTCGGTTAATCATAGAAAGCATCATTTGGACATAATTTCACTAAACCACTATTAAAATCAAATATAACATATTAATATAAATTCGGAGAACATTTTAAATCATTAACATACAAATATTAATTAATAAATTGTTTATTAATCAAAAAATATTAAGGTTACACTGCATCCTAAAAATAACAAATATATATATATATATATATATATATATATATATATATATATATATAAAGTATTGTATTGTATTTTTCGGTGGCTCGTATGTTTGGGAATCTTTGTACCATATTTCAGAGCCAATATCTAATTAGTTTATAAGATATTGGAAGTTTTCTGAATATTGCCAGTCTCAAACTTTAATGGCTGAGGAAGCGTAATTTGTTTTGGTTTCATTTTAAAGTATTTTTTCCATTCTAAAAATTAAATCAAAAATATTTTTGAAAAAATTAACTCCTTTGGTGAAAAGGTTGTTCACTTCAACTTTCTTTATTAAAATCTTATCTGTTAATGTTCAGCAATCTTTTTTGAATTCTAATTATTAATAAACTAATAACATTGATTAAAAGGACTTTTCCCAAGATCAATATTTGTTTTTACACAAAGTTTATTTAACTTAGAAGTTTTGCATTTCTTTTTTTTTTTTTTTTTTTTTTTTAAATTAAAAAAATTTCTTGGTCGAAACATTCTCGGATTTCTAAGATATAATGTTACGAATAGATGGAACACTAGTGAAAATCAGAACTCTGAAAACCAGCCTTCAGCTACAAGACTTCAGAATATAAATATTCTGAATACAAGAATTCCTATTAAAGCTGAAGATTTCCATGGTGTACCAAACTGCTTTATAGTGGATACTGAAAATTTAGTAGTTTGCTAATAAATTTCTTATGCAACAATTGTCATAGTACATCTTTAAAACATAGTTTTGGTCAAAGAAATGGATTTGCATATAAAGTGAATGTTGCATGAAATAATTGTGACCAAACAAAAGGTGAAACATACTCTTTAAAATAGTTTAATGATATCAAATTGCATCAAATATCAAATGATGATAACAAGCATCAATTTTTTATTGAACTACTTTATATAAACATGACATGACTGCAAAGGATGTTGGATTTGTGACTCTCTGACTTAACTTTGGAGAAATTCTGTATGCATATAATGGTAAGTAAAGCTTTTAATTTCTAGCAGGACATATTTTTTGCAGTAAATCAAATGTTACTTGACATTTGTAAAGATTTCAAAAAGCACATGATTCACGAAACAATGATATTGTTGATTTAAGAATGTCTTATGGTTGACGAGAGGATATATATCAAACATTGGAATAAACTATGTTATCAACCTGCTAATAGGCTTTTAATACAGTATGATGTGACGGTACAATTTAATGGTACAAAAGCTAAGCTAGATGTAGCTATGTTGCACCAAACAAGATGCAGCGAAGGTCTAGATGTTCGGAAAAAAATGGCTGACATGAAGAATGGTCAAAAACAAAAAAAGGATCACTAGAGTATCCTGGAGGAGGAAAGAGGGCATAGACTACGAAGTAATGTGAAGTGATCCAGCAAAGTAAATTTGACTTTAGATAAGACTGCTGAATTCAATATTTGATATGAAAGTCATCAAGAAGTGTGCAGTGCAACACATGTCGAGTCATCTGGTGCATTGGAGATTGTGGCAAATATCTGAGAGATCTACAGATCAGAAGCTGCAACATAAAAAGTGTTCTTTTGGAATAGATTCTTGGTATTCTTACTAGTCAGCATTGACTTGAGGAAAGAAATCAAGTTCTTGTAAAAATTTGAGTAAAAATTCAAATCATTGAAGAACATCTGTCCAGTCTTGACAATTCACCAGCAATTAGCATTTATTGAATTATTGAGCAGGTGTATCAGAGATTTGATTCAGAATTCCACAGAAGCTTTACATTAAATTATTTGGAACAAATTCTCCAAAGAAAATACTGAGTAGATCATAGATTTGATTACAATATAAAAGTTTAAAACTAGGATGTTAAAAATTCTAAAAATCCTTTCAGGATGTTAATTGCCTTCCAACCAGTTCATTATCAAAACACTTAGCTAATTTTATTGATTACAGGTTTACATAATTTAGAAATAAAATGAAATCAACGAATCAAATAAAGTTGTGAAAAAATAAATTAAAACTTATTAAATTGTGCAAACTTTAAATTAAGAAAAAAATTATATGTTTTGTACCTATGGTTTTTAACTTTAATTTGTATCATTATTATTTTTATTTTGCATAAGTGCACTGTATTCAAAACTTTTGCGAAAGTATCAAATTAAGATTAAGCTCAATAATCTGTCAGTGTGTGTTAACCAAAGTTCACGATTTTGAGCAAAAGAATATTTTGAATATGAAAAAATATATGCAATTATGTTTAATTAAAATAGTTTTAGAGCATATTATAAATGTTATATAGTGAATATAGAGCATATTATATAGTGAAAAATTAGAACTCTACTAACATAATTAGTTTTTGTTTTATGTATTTACAAATTTTAAATGCATTTTTTGTAGATTTCACACAACAATTACTGGAACAACATATTAATAATAGATAGGCCATAAAAAATAATGATACAAAATGGACAACACATATAGGAAAATCAAAAATATGAAAATGATCCCCGAAAAACAGCATGAAAAACAAGGACATACAGAAAATAACCTTCGCTGTTCTAAGCTCCAAATCACAAAATAGGCCAAACACTGATTTACAAGTTCACAACCATCCAAAATATTTTCACAAAAATTTTAAGACAAAAATAATTTTCTTTCCAGTTAGAGAAATAGTAATACTAATTATGTTATATTCTTATAATTCATTCATTTCTATTACCTATTCATTAATTTTAAATACAAAATTACTTTATAATTTTCAAAAAAATTTAATTCTTAATAATTTTAATATTTTGTATATTTATTCACAATTGTAAGCATGTACTCAATAAAGCTTCTCCAGCTATCTCCGTAATTAATTTGTTAATAGACTAAGACCACAATTTACAAACACTTAAAACATAAAATGACAATGTGACTAACAAAAAGATTATGAAAACAAATCAATGCTATATCCCATCTCCATGGATGCTAGGGGCTCAGAGGACAAAATTTTTCAAAACCACCAGAGGGGGCTGTTGTAATAATCTTATTAACAGTATCCCATTCAAAAAATAAAAGTGAGAAAATGAGATTTACCATCTGGATGAGCTCCACTAAAGACATCTTTGAAGTTCTTCTTTGTTATAGCTGGCAGTGAGCGTATGTAATTTCTAGCCTAAAAATTTCACAAAAAATACATCATACACTTCTCAATTAAGTTCACGCAGTAACACTTTAAATTATTTAAATTTTGCCTAACTAGGTATAATTATTTAGCTTAGCTTCATCATTGACTACATTAGTACAGCAATATTAATTTTTAGGATTGTTAATAATCATCCAAGATACCTAAGTACTTCAGCAAGCAACAAGAAAATTTATACCATCCAATTACATCAACTTGTTTTATTTAAATAAAAAATAACTTATTTTAAATTTTAAAAAAAAATTCTGTAAAAAAATTTCTCATGTTTGTTATTATATATATTTATAGAAAAGTTTTAAATTTTTTTTAAATTTATGCCTATTTTTAATTTATTACTACAATGCCTTTTCTAAGTTTAAAAGTGCTCAGAAATAATTTTAAAACCTTAACAAAATTCAATCACACAAAAATATGAGATTTTTTTTTTAAATAAAGTTCGATAACATTAAAATTAAAATAATTTTTATTTGTGCAAAAATTGAAGTATTTTACATCCAATTATTTAGAAAATCCCAAAATTGAAATAATTTTATCTCAAAAGAAGATAATTTTTTTCTAAAATATGTAGATAATTTCTTGTTTACTCTCTTTTAGCCTTCCAGTTTGATCTTTGTAACAGAGTTTTTCCTCCAATAATATTCCATTAAATACAGAAATCAGACATTTTTCATGACAAATTTTTGAATAAATTATACAATGATTGAAAAAAATTTTTAATTATATGAAGGGTTGATTACAAAATGTTGTTTCCGAGTCTGTTGTTTACAAATTTCCAGAAATTAATAAATAAATATGAAAATAACAATATCACTTTAAAAAATTATAATAATATGAACTGGGCAGTACAGGATTAAATATTTTGTATGAGATTAGAAAAAGCACTTACTTCTTCACTATTGATTTTATCAAGGAATTCTTCATCTGGTTTACCACACAAAAACATAATGCGTGTTAACTGATCAATATCTACATCAAGTTAAGATTATAATTACATTTTGCAGTCAAATTAGTAATACATACACATTGATTCATGCATCTGAACACACATATGAAGCATCTGCTATGAACTAACTAAAAAATTAAAATTATTTCACATGCAAACAGGCTATTTTTCATTCATTAAGTTATTCAGTGAGTGTTATTTCAGATACTAAATTATATTACTTTATTTAATAAATTATTACTTTAATGATTAACAAATTAAAGACTAAAAAGTTACTTTGAGAAATTAAAAGTTACCTTTATGGATTAATAAATTGAAGAGTTTCTAAATATAACAAAACATTAAAATCATAAATATTTATTCACAGTAACTTTTTAAATAAAATAAATATCTTTATTTACAGATAATGTGTGTCAGTTCTAATAAACGCATATTTAATTTCACTATCTTGCTAAATTAACAGCACTTTTTATTAAATCACTCACAATGAATTAAAAAAATAATATCCACTTATTCCTATCACAAATTCCTCATAACTACAAGCAATACATGCCTTCATTCAGTCAAATAACTTAGAAACAGCGACAGAACAATACAAATAGTTGTTCACATTTAATACTATTTACTAAGTATAATGGAAGCACTAAACAAACACAGATAAGAATTTATTAAGATTGAACAGAAAATTAGTAAGACTATTCTAATAAAATTCCATAACTACATTAAATTTGTAAAAACACCACTTTCAACAAAAAATTTCTTCAGATAAAACTCAAGCTAATTTTAATTATAGAGTAATTTTTGTGTTATTCTGTAATTAATACAATTTTTTCCAGATGTTCAATGAATAAAATTTTCTATAATTTTTACAGGAAAGAGTCTTTAAAGTAAAGATTTCAAGAAAAGAATTTTCGGTAATTTAAAAAAAATCCTTGCCGAAGAAGAGGAAAAATTTTTTAAATCAGAACAACAAACTTCACCAAATGATTAAATTTTAATAAAAAGTTAAAAACTATATTTTGAAGTGAAATTGCTTTTACAAAATATACAGTTAAAAAAGAAACTTTTTCATAAAATTCAAAATATTTTCTTTTCATTACTCTGATGGAAAAAATGCAACAAAAGAGAAAATAAATCTTGAATATATTTTACAAAATAATTTTAAAATTAAATATCAAAAGCAAAAATTAAAATGCAAAGAATCTAAGAATTGACTTGCTCAATAATGATTAAATTATCTTATGTGTCAAAACATAAATATTATTGAATTCTACTTAGAAGATATACAGTATATAGATGAGCTAATTAATTATACCATTATAACAACAATTAGAGGTAAAGCAAATGATAGTTTTCTTTTAATGTACATTGCATAAAAGCAACTCATAAAGGAGCTATAAAAAAAGCCACTTATAAAAATAATGCGAAAAACAAGAAACTTAAAAACAACATTACATTAAACATAAAGTCAATCAACACTAAAATTAGAAATGCAATTTCTATGCTTTTAAAGATATCATTATCTGTATTTAGAATCCAGTTATATAGCAGTTTTTCTAATATTTTCTTTCTAACATTGCAACAGAGCCACTTTTGAACTATTATAAAACTTCAGACGTTCCAACTTCCTAGCACTTATAAACATAACAGAGGTTACATTTGATATCTTATTTATCATCAAAATGTTCCTGAAAAAGACACTTTGACCTTGGAAAATTTTTTAGAGACCTTGTAACAAGTTAATAACCAAGTCTTGTCCGAATTACCATTGAACTAATACAAAAATAATGGATAAAGGCTGCTAGGCATTAAAAAAGCATATGAAAAAATCTATGCTCCCATTACATGAGTTTCAACTCCAAATTAACCCTTTTGCGACGCCTTGCATGGCGGCATGACAGAGCATTTTCTCATTCACCTTCAACCTTCACACATATGCATCAGAGCCTAGGAACATCTTAAAAAGTAATATTTTCTGCACAAAATTGCATTATATGTCAATAAGATTTGAGAAACATGTAGTTTTGACATTTCACTCTAAATGAGACAAAAATTACTCGAATGTATGTGGATTGATTATACAAAAATAGTATACAAGGCACCTTTTTACAGGTTTCCTGGTCGCTCTTTAAATGGGCATATGGTATTCGTCATTAGTTGGCAAGGAAGTTTCAGTTTTGTTAGAGTTTTGGGTGTTTGAGTTTACAGTCCAGTTTCTAATCAGGAATGGAACTCTGTACATGTGAAAGTGTTCTGTTTTTACCTGATTAATCTGGAAAGTTGAGTTTTGAGTTATATCTGTGAGGGAGCTAATTAGGCGAGTATAGTGTGTTTTTAGTAAAAAAAATAATAAAGTATACCGAAGACAATAAGCAACTCCAAACTTAAATTTTTTTAAAAAACATGAGTCAACTATATAGAGATTAAATGTAATTAAACAAAAAAAATTACATATGTAAAGAATGTCAATAAAAAATAGAGAAATATAAATATTAATATATATATCTTTAATACAAATTCTTAATATATATATATATATATATATATATATATATATATAATGTTTGTACAGAGAGGTACATATATATATATATACACACACACATATACAGTAGTTTCTTGATATTCATGCAAATATTAAGCCGGAGCAATGGTGGATCAGCAAAAACACTGGGTAAATGGGGAATAAATAAAAATAATGCATACATAGAGCTACAGCTATGTATTGTATAAAATTTTATACAATACATGCAAATAAAGTGTCAAAAAAAACCCAAAGTAACTGAAACTACAAAAAAAAAAAAAAAAAAAAAAGAAAGAAAAATTCTTTTGTAAGACAGCCTACAATATTTTATTGAAGTAGGAGGCATAAAATTATCTTCCATGACTTGTAAGCGAAAGTGAAAATGCCGAATTACTGTTCGGGCTAAAGAGGCAAAACACCAGGTTACAAAGGAAGTACTGCAATAATTTAATATTAACATAAATATAAAATATTACGTATATAAAGTTTGTAAATAAAAAATACATAAATCATGTACCACATATATATATATATTCTGCATAACATTATTAAATAATGCATACGACTTTCCATGGTTTTAGTCCGAGTAGCAAAAAAGCCTCCAGCTCCAGCAATACATTCGATTTGCACCAGCCATCATGAAAGGGGAAACCAAATATGGAAATTAAAGGTGGTGGGGGAAAAAATGATGTAAAAAGAGACTAGAAGTATTTTTTTAAAAAAAATTCTTGTTACACATATTTAAAAAAAAAAATTTATTGTGTAAGTTTCTTCCTTCTTTTGTATTTCATTTCTAAATTTTTCTTCTCTCAATACATGTATCATTTTAAAAATGTCTTTCCTACTGCAAATATATATATAGCCATGCTGTAAGGAAGCAAGTTAAGTTTATCAGCCATGCAAAGCACACATATGGATTGAAACAAAAAAAAAACCCATTAATACCTCTTCACTCATTATTTTTAAAAGTAAGTGGTCATCTGGGGTGCCAACTATAGACATGATGTGGATCAACTGATCCAGGTCTGACTAGGTTAAGGATATTTCACGAAAAAAAAAAGGGGAAAAAAACAGAGGAAATATAAGGATAGCTCGAGAATTAACAAAACCAAAATTATATGAAACAGATGTTTGCTTACAAAACAATCCAAGTTTTAAAATAAATTCAAAAAATAGTTAGTGACAAAAAGTGAAAATTACAAAAAAATTGAAAAAAAGAAATCTGTAATTATTCCAAATATTAAAAAAAAAAAAAAAAAAGCTGATTTTGTCATTTTTCAAATGCATTGACTTTGAAAAAGAATGTACATCCATGGTGAATGAATAATTTTTTTGCAATTTTATGTTATTTATTGTATTAACTTATAAGTTAACTTTTGATCTCATTCCAAGTTTTAAAAAAAGCCCATACATCTGTATATAAAACATATTTGAATTAATATATTAGTATTGCTATAGATGCCATAAAATACAGAAATCTCAATTTGAAAATTGTCTTTTACTGAAACATAGTATGTTTTAAACTAATAAAATTGCATTAAAAATTATCTATCACTCAGAAATATAAATTATTGTCATTTTTTTCCCCTGAAATTTTCTGCAATGATACAAACACCTACAAATAAATACATATTTTCAATTCACGCTCTCACTTTTTAAAATTATTTTTAATGCCACTCTTTGTAAGCATTATTCTACCTAATTTCACTTTCAAGTCATGCTAATCTAAATTTACCTGTATTATGATTTAACAAAATTTAATTGAATTGTCTAAATAATAGAATTGTTTAGGATTGAAATAAGGATCAATTATTATCATCTTCCCTATAAAATTATGAAGAATGGAAATTAAGTATTTTACAATTCTCCTGTACAACTGCATCCAAATTTAATCTCTTATTAGAATCAACTTCTGAGATTTCAACTTTAAAATGGACTTAACTCATGGACTAAAACTCATTTTTACAGAGCAAATGAAAAGACAATTTTCTAACAACTAGTAATTATGGGTACATAACATGAAAAAAATATATATTTGTGTTCATGTTATGATTTCTTCAACACATTAAAAATATTTTTGAATGTATTTATAGAAAATTTAACACATAACACATTGAAAATCATGATTCATTGCACCATGCTTTCAAAACAAAAATTAGAAATGTAAAAATAAAAGCTTATATTTCTAATATGTTAAACAGACTTTGTGTACAAATAAAATTCTGAAGTTATTGATAATGGCAATGATTATTTTCGGTCAATGAAGTCATACAATAAAATGCAGAAAATTTATATCTAGTAAAATGACAATAATTCACAATACTCTGAAGGGAAAACAAATTAATCACTACATATATTTTTATTTGTACTTCATTATAAATCAGTTGCTAATAAAACTCGGACTATTAATAAAAATTAAGCTACTATTCACCTGCTATTAATATTATTTCACCAAAATATTAATAGTTTAGTTTTTTACTCAAGTACTTAATCCTCCACATTACAGCATTTTTTTAAACGTTAAATATAAAAATAAACATTAAGTACATGTATAAAATCTATTCAGACAATTCTGCCAAATTGCAAAAAGGTCCCCAAATGATGGATTGAATTAGGGTTTATTTGTATAAATGTAGCTGGAATTGCACTAAGTTTCATGGTTGATAAGATTTGACACATGTACCATATTCTGTTTACTTAGGTTCACACACACACAAACACAAGTCAACTAAAAGTACAATTAATAAATGAAGATTAATTTTAAGAAATAATTTTAAAAAACATAAAAATTCTTATCACCGAAGGATACGATCAGTTCCGGGAAATAAGGTCTTTGAAGTGAGTAGCTCAGCCATGATGCATCCAACAGACCAAATATCAACTGGAAAAGAGTGGGAAAAAATTGTTTTTGCATCAACATCTTCGCTAAAATGCTTCACACATTTAATAACATAGAATTGGCGCTAATGAAAGAACAGCTGTAAATATTATTGGTGGAAAGTAGGGTACTTATAGAAACTCTCATGCTTGATAAAAATGTTCCACAATTATTTCACATCTTACTTAAAATTCTTGTTTTTTAAGAAAAGAAAAAAAAAAAAAGCTGCAATAGATATGTGGCTTAACATTGGAGATATTCAAGAGTTGCAAGTTCAAATCCTGATACCATTTAACATCTGTCATAAGAAAAAATGAGTAATATTGCTCAAGATATGTGAAAGAGAAGTATAAGATACTAGCTCCAGCAATGTTCTGATCATTCAATCGTGATTAATAATTATGAAATCACTTCATCAATAAACTAAGAGTTAATTTAGAGTAACATTAATTCGCACCAAACCAAAAAAAAAATATCTTTGGAAAACATGTAAATATAATAATTTATCATCTATTCTATTTCATCGCTTATCACTCATTTCATTTCTTGTTACATAAACATTTGTTATTAATTTTGTTCTTAGAAATTTGTAATTGCTCACATGTACATAAATACTAGGACATTTGTGAATCAAATTAATACTAATTTTATTTATTGCTACATAATAACCTTTATTTACTACTTTCTCAAAAAGTTGTCATTGTATGTAACAATTTTTTTATAAATACAAGATCAGTTGCATTCCAGGTCATCATTACAATCTTGTTTGAATCTTGCCTCACTATATTATTTCAAATTTTTACAAATGGGTACAATGAGCCAAGACAATCTACTCTCTCCACTTCTAAGCTAGGTTCGAATAAAAGAATGCTATGTGTATGGTGGGACATCCATCTAGGTGGATCTTCATTTAACATACTGCTTGGCAATGAAAATTGTTTGTCTTGGTGATTGCAATAATTCACCAAGTTAGTAACCCTACCATAAAACTTTAGAAAATCGTAAAACTAAAAGTTGGTTTTTTGATAAACCTACCATGTGAAAAATTTCATTTCTTGTCTTGGCCATTTCATGCTGTACTGATCCCTTCACCGGATGCTTGAACACTTGAGTGACATTTTTTTTAAAAAAATGTTGTCAGTAGTCAAGCATCCATTACAAAATCACATTGTCTTGGCCAAATATCGGTTTCATCATTACATGACCAAATGTTGTAACCAAAAGGAGCAGAAATCAACATAAAAAGATTGTTAGAAAGAGAAATTATTTCTGGTTAGAAAACAATGAGTTTCACGAATTTTTATGGTAAACATGGTTGGCAATCAAATGTCCATTACAAAATCAGGCTGCAAAAATTGATAATTGTTACTTATTCAAAAAAAATTTCGCAATCGTCACTATTAAAGGTCAGTGGATTTTTACAATTTCTTTTTTACAGAAGTTTTCAATGCTTTTTATTCAATGTATTTTTATGTTTTTTATACAATTGAAATGACTTAGAATTTGGAAATTGCACATGTTCCTATTGTTTAAAGTGTTTTTAAGCTACTTACGTTTTCTTCAAAACTCAATATTTTTTTTGTCAATAGATAAAACGTCATCTTGTTTCCAGTTGAAACGTCTTTGAATTTGAAATAAACGCATTTGGCACAATTTAGCAATACACTAAAATAGGACTTTACCCATCCAGCTCTATTAGTTAACAAAAACCTCTATTCAAAGAGCTTCTTTCAGCTAATGAATCATAAACAAAGTAATTAAAGATAAGAAGATGGCAATGCTTAATGGAAAGCACATCATATTCTATCATGATAATGGCAAACAACATGCTGATTTAGCAACCCTTCAGAAAATCAGAGCTAGGTTGAGAAATTCTGTTACTTCCACCATACTCCCCAAAACTCCAGAAGTAGCACCCTCCAATTACCACCTGTTTCTCTCCTCACAAAATTTTTTGAAGGGGGAAAAAAAATTTAAAACTGGCAGATGCCAACCTGCAATATTTGAGTCCTCCTCTAAAGAGAAGGCATTTGCAGATTATTATCCTACTGACAAGAGATCATAAGTATTGACACCAATTATATTGTACAATAAATATTATTACATAAATAAATAATGAATGGTTTTTTTTCACTTCACAAACAAGCAGAACTTTTCAGTATATATACATAATTTGATATTTATGTGCAATTAAACACAATTACTTTATATATATTGTGCTGTAGAATTAAATCAAGATATAAATGTATAATAAATTTGTAAAGGATTAAAAGAAAAAAAGCATTTTAAAAATTAATAATTTATGTAATTAATAATATATTATTCTAGTAAATAATGATATAACAGATAGCAATTGTATCAAATAATGTATATAGAATGGTCTAATTAGTTTTCCTTAAAAATTAATTGCAGATTCAACACACAAAGTCTGCATATTAAAAGGATTATTCATAAATTAACATAGCTTTTTATGTCTTCGTCCCTTCTAGAAATTTATCTAAATTGAAAAGACAAGTAATGTACTAATTACACTCATTCAAAAATTTTAAAAATTTATATTCATTATAATGTCATTTTTCATTTAATAATAATTTAGGTTTATTTGACTTTTTTTTAAACTAGTTATTATAATAACACAAGATTTTTATAAAATAATTTCCCATTAAATTGAATGTATATTTAGAATTATAAACATTCACAAGAACTGAATTTTGCACAGGACACTTATGAGATTTGAAATGGAACCATGAGATAGAAATTTTGAAATAAATATTTGTTTATGAATACCATATTTTATTTTACACTACTGGTTTTTAATATTTCTACTTAAAGACTAGATTTCGATAACAGAATCAATTACATTAAAAATGCTTGCTAATCCAACCTAATAAATAATAAACAATACCAAACCTGTCTGATTGTAATGCATCCAATTGAGCATTATTTCAGGTGCCCTGTACCATCTAGTGGCAACATAACCCGTCATCTCGACTTCTGCATGCCGAGCGAGTCCAAAATCTAGAATCTAGAGAACAAAAATTCAGACTTTCAAATTCTCTACACATTGTAAATAAATTTTACCTTAATAAATACTTAGAATAAAACTTACTTTTAATTCACAGTCTTCATTAACTGCAATATTACTAGGTTTCAAATCCTATTTCAAATGAAAAAATAATTTTTGATACTTTGCACTTCAAAGATACATATATATACCAAACACAGTAAGGCAAAACTAGTAATTTTTATAACCACTAATTATTTAATATTAATCTTATTTATTAATATTATTTAATTCTTCGTTATTTTTCCTAAATTTTAAACAGAAGAAATAAAATCTACCAGCACAGAAGCCATTCCAAGCATTATAATACTAAAGAAAAAAAAATTCGTTATGACAGTAAGATTCTTGATAAAATATTTCATTAAATTCAATTATTTCATACAATTAGCCTTTTTAAGAATAAAAATCCAAATTATAAGCACTGAAAGTCATTATTTAATGTAACAGAAATCCTCAAATATCATAGTCATCTAGGAGTCTATCACCAGACTAGTTTTAAAAATTAGCTTTATTGAAAACATTACACAAATACCTTTAGTCTCCTTCAACATACTCCCTTTCTGTATCAATGCATCACTACATATTAGTTTTCCACTGTTCACAGCAGTGCTGTACATCATTAGGTGTCACCTTCTTCAGTAAGTCTTCACCTCTTCCATAGACTGAAAATGTGTTCTCTTCAATGCCCTTTTCACTTTTGGATACAGGTAGAAGCCACATGGTGCAAGGTTTGGCAAGTACAATGGATGCTCAAGCACAGAAATGTATTTGTTTGCCAAGAACTGTTTCGCAGAGCGTGTATTGCGCGCCTACACGATGTCTCGGTGCTTGATTTTTCGGTACCAGTTTTGCACAAACTTTTGTCATATGCAAATTTTTTGGTCAAATTTTTTCTTACTGTCTCTTTGTCTATGTGCCATTCAAAAATTTCACTACATGACATGAAATTATCTCCAAACACGTCCTTTAATAATTTAAAACATTCAGTTGGAGTTTTATTTTTTTTAATTTCAAATTCATGCACTGCTCGATTTTTAAACTTATCATGATTACGGCACTTCAACACAATGATGTCTTACTCAAACAAGAATGAAAAACTAACTGAACTCGATAGAGGGACAGAATAATGTGCCACCTACACCAGAAGAAACAATTTCAACTACATTCCATTCCTCCACACAAGCCTAACGGCTAGGGTATGTGCAGTCTGGTTATTAAATTGTCACACCTTGTATTCTATCACGATATGATCAAATGATGGAAAATATTGTTACAAGAAAAAATTTATAAAATGAGAAGAAATTACATCTAGAAATAATATAAGGAAAGTTTGATATGATATACTTCCAAAGTATTACAGTAATTATTAAATATTTTATTCCATTTTAAAAGCAACCTTACATACTTCTGAACAATTTTTTTTTCATTCCTTCAATTTAGTTTTCACATTTTTTTTTAATTTAACATAAATCAACACAGATGAAACAAATTTTGAATAATACACTTACTCTGTGAATAATTCCTGCCGAGTGAATGTACTGAAAAGAAGAAAATTGCAATTAGTCAATATTTGCATAATGCCACAAGAAAAAAATTCTCAGAAAACTTTTGATACAGTTAAAGATTAACAACAAAAGATATGTTCAAGATTCACTAATTTAAATTTTATATTTAAAATGAATAATAATTTATAAGAAATAGAAAATATGCACAATATTAATAGAAAAACATGAAAATAAAACTTTTCTATCTGGTAAAATTAACATATAAATTAGACAAACCAAGAAAATTAAAATTAAAAAGGCTGCTATAAGAAAAAATATTGAGGTTTAATTTTTGAATGCCATTGGATAGTTATGATGACACATAAGTTTTTAAAATAATTCAATAAAACACATATATCTAATATTTCAAACATTGTTAGTACAATTATGTTCAAGCATATACAATATAAAACATATGCTATTTTAAAATCTTCATATATGATGGGTCTGAGTTGGCCCTTGATTATAGATAAAGCCACAACTTACATAAAGCAGAGTGAGACAGATACTAATACTTAAAAACAGGTTTATTTACATTGAAAAGATGAAAGACAACACGATCAAATTTGCCGGGCATTACCGACAGATTAGCCAACATTTAACTTCTTAAAATGAAAACTAGAACATCACAGGGATCATAATCAGCCTTGAACATCACAAGAATCAAAATCAGCTAGCATAACTGGAACCTCACAGGAATCCATATCAGCATC
>BMAW01125357.1:0-31379 GCA_019974015.1 Nephila pilipes | reverse complement strand
AAGATGAATCCCAGTTGCACAAGTCTAATGATGGAGTGTTCGCTGTTAATCCGAGAAACACACACACATATTATTTCTATCTCAGTCCTTTTTAAACGAATTTCTAGAACGTACAATCCATTACGCCAAATCTATATCGCGGGTTTTCGGCACCATAAAATAAAATATACACTTGAACTTAAAAATAAATAACTCTTAGATTATCTATTCCTTATTATTTACTAGCCGTTTTTGGTGCCATAAATAAAAACCACTTGATGGTCTTTTCATTGTTTATTTTCAACGATAAACTTAACAAACAATTACAATTCTGCAGCTTATTTTCATTAAAATAAATTTGAATTATACAAGACAAATTCCGGGAAACATATATCTGCTGCAGACCTAGAGCAGCCGATCGCTTAAAAAACACCAAAAAGGACTCCTAAAAAGCTAGCGTCCATCTAGCCCTTCTGGTCTGTCTGAAATTAATTTAACTTCTTTATATATCGGTATACCACGTGGGTTTGACATACGAGGGGCGGCTAGATCCACCCACGCAGACCACGTGATTACCATCCACGTAGACCACAGATTCTCAACATCGGTTGTTACCGACGAAAACATTAAAAAAATCCACAAAATGATTTTGAATGACCGTCAATTGAAATTGAATGAAATAACAGACACTCTAAAGATATCAACTGAACGTGTACATCATATCATTCACGAATATTTGGGTATGAGAAAGCTCTGTGCAAAGTGGGTGCCGCGCGAGATCACTTTTGACCAAAAACAACGACGAGTTGATGATTCGGAGCAGTGTTTGAAGATGATCAAGCGTAATAAACCCGAGTTTTTGCGTCGATATGCGACAATGGATGAAACATGGCTCCATCATTTCACTCCGAAGTCCAATGGATAGTCATCCGAGTGGACTGCACACGATGAACCCGTTCCAAAGCGTGGGAAAACGAGACAGTCAGCTGGCAAGATTATGGCGTCTGTATTTTGGGATGCGCATGGAATAATTTTCATTGACTACCTTGAAAAAGGAAGGACCATCAACAGCGACTATTACATAGCGTTATTGGCGAAAAACGGCCGTACGAAGAGAAAGAAAGTGCTGCCAAGTTTTCAATACAAGAAATGCAACGTAATGTCACAAGTCAGTGAAAAACGATGGCAAAATCCATGAATTGGGCTTCGAGTTGCTTCCCATCCACCAATGCATTCTCCAGACCTGGCCCCCAGGACTATTTCCTGTTCCTTGTGATCTCAAAGAATGCTCGCTGGGAAACTGAGGAATATTTTTAAGCAAAGGACAAATCGTACTACAAAAATGGTATCGAAAAGTTGGAGGGTCGCTATAATCAGTGTATCACCCTTGAAGGGAATTATGTTGAATAAAAAAAACTAATTTTGCCAAAAAAAAGTGTTTTACTATGGTAGGCCGGTAACTTTTCAATTGACCTCTTACTTGCAAAAACGCATAATATTTTTTTTAAAATAATCAAAAACATTTTCGATATATCTCCTTTAAAGGGCTTCTTAAGATTTTGTAGAGCAACATTCACCATTGACGATCAGCCGGAAGAATATGATGTGTGATTTATGACAGCAACTGAATACGTAGTTCCCTTCACAGGCGACCTTGAAGTCAGCTAATCTTTTATCAGTTCGTAATTCTTTCGACCATTGGTTTTTCTCATTTCCTTCCACTCTCTTCGACCTTTATTAACCGTTTGGGTTTTCATTTGATGAGTTTTATTTTAAATTATTCTCTATTACACTAGACATAAGCGAAATACATAATATATATATATCGCCGATCTGAGATATAACTGGGCTGCCGTCTATCTTTCTCAAATGAATTAGTTATTAGAAAAATGTCAACTTGTACGTAGTAGCTTTTGTAAATAGTTTTCCTCCATCTCTCCTTCTAATGAACGAAGTGAAACAACTTCAAGCATCATCACTGAATTGCTACGAAGCCATCATAGAATCCGGTAGTGGAATTACTCCCCTTGACATTCCAGCCCTTTGGTTATGCATGAGGATTAATTTACAAATTAATAAATATTAACACCCCACCTTACTTAATTAATCTCATTAAATCCTATCTAGAAAATAGAAACTTTGTTGTAAAAATTAACAACACTTATTCAAACCCTAGAACTATTAATACAGGAATTCCTCAGGGCTCGTATCATGGGCCAGCCTTGTTTCAAATTTTCGTGAACGACATACCTAAACACGACAACACAATTCTCTGCATGTACGCAGACGATACAGCGATACTTGCAAAACACAGAAACAATAAAGTAATCGCACATCATATCAACAGACACATTTCAATACTAGAAGACTGGTTCTCCAAATGGAAAATAGCACTGAATGTTACAAAAACGGAGGCCATCTTCTTCACTAAATCAACAAGATCACCAATACCACAAATTTATATTCATAACATACCAATTCCCTGGTCTCAAAAAGCCAAATACCTTGGCATTATCCTTGATAAAACACTCACTTTCAGACAACATATAACACAACTTCAAGATAAATTCCGACTTGCCGCGAATAAATTAATCCCACTAATTTGTCGGAGTTCTACTTTGCCTATCAAATATAAATTGCTTGTCTATACACTGTATATGCGACCCATCATTACCTACGCTTGTCCAATTTGGAATCAGACTGCTCAAATCCACCTCAATAAATTAGAAATTTTACAAAACAATATTTTAAGGATGATCGCACAAGCTAGATGGTTTGTGCGAAATGATGATATCAGAGACTCCCTAAAATTCTACAAACTCCAAAATTATAATAATTTAATCACTGAAAAATTTAATAATACCCTTATCAACCACCCAAACCCTTCAATTCAGCAAATCAATCACTACATTTGTAATTATAGAACCCCAACAAGCTTAGATTAATTCTTATATATACTTCCTTAACTCACCATACCCTCAACCAATAGGAAAGCTTCCTCTCCCCCTTAGAGGAAAGAGGGAAGTTTCTCCTAACCAAGATAGAAAATTTCTCAGTACCCGAGTAGCTGCTCCCTGATTGGACAAGCGCTATCATAGCCCGACCTACCCCCACCTCACTGCTCACTCACTAAAGTTCATAGAATCTTAAACTCAATAAACTTTTATAACTTAATGCAATTAGTTGATAATATTTATATCATTTATTTATCTCATTAGTAACTACTTAAAATTGTGCAGCATCCATTTCTACCAGGGTATTGTAATAGCATGTAATCAGGTTCAACTCAGATGAGAGATATAGACCCATTCTGGGTTCGGCGCTCTATATAAACCTTCAATACGAGCAAAGCAGTGTAGATTCAGGATGTACGATCTCCCTACCAATTCCACATGTGTATATATATATATATATATATATATATACACTTATGCTTGTGTTAATTTACACTAGTGTTCTAAATAAAGATGCATCACCATATGCTGTACAAATAATATCTAATGTTTCAATGGTAGATTTAAATAATTCATTATAAAAATTACTTTATAAATTTGTTCCATTCGGATTCAAATTCTTATGCACAACGCCTTATTAATAACTGGAAAGGACTCCAGCATTTTGATATGCAAACGAAAAAAAAAAAATCAATTAAAACTGACTTTAAGATGGAGTTGAAAAGTCACTCTTTCTATCCTAACATTTCTCTCCCCCCCCTCGTTTGGATTTTCAATTGCCGGTTACACTTTATGCCCACTACTTGTAAAAGAAATATGTTTTTTCGTGAATTGGAAAAAAAAAAAAAAAAATTAAAACTATCAAATTTTCAATGGAGCGTCAGCGTTTGCAAGCATTTTACTTGGGTTTATTTATATTTTCTTGAAGGGGGGGGGATGCAAGCATATTACTTGGTGCCGAGACATATTTGAAATAGACATGATTAGAATTCTGGTAAATATTGGTTGGCAGATAAAGGAAAAGAGAAGGAATAAATAGGGTACGTTAAAATAAAAAAGAAGTCATTTTTTTTCTCACATCAGAGAGTATCATTTTCAATAAATTATATATAGATTTATATATTTACCTCTTAAGCAAGAGTATTATTTCTTAACTATATATTTTTGCAATTTTTTTTTCATCTCTTGCGCAACAAGAGTACCATTCTTAAATAGAAAATAAAAAGAGAGTAGCGAAATAAACTTCGGTCTGCCCACTGAGTCATTGGTGCGCTATCCGCTATACCAGAAGTCTTCAACCTGGGTTCCGTGGAGCCCTAGGGTTCCCTGAAACTTTGACAGGGATTCCACAATTGATCCTTATTTACTTCATCAATTCGCCAAAGTCTTACTAAAATTTTAATTTTTATAAAAGATCGAATTCTTAAAGACAGTTTGTTATAAAAATAAATATTAATAAGTATTTTTTGGATAAAATAAAAGCGAAAATTTCGTAAAAGTCAAGTGCTTCAAATACATTAATCGAGACACGTTAGGTCACATACTAGTTTCCATTTGTCATTCGATATATCTCAAATTGATACATCGACCGGCACTCAGTCGAAACTAAAATTTAGTCAAGTTTATATTATGCGGTTTTGGTTTGACATTAAGAGAAGAAGAACCTAAAATTACCAAAATAGCTGTGAAATATCTAATGTCATTTGTTTCAACCTATGAATGCGAAAAATCTTTCTCTTTGTATTCTGTGACAAAAACAAATATAGAAACTGATTGGATGCTGAAGAGGATTGAAGAGGATTTGGGATGCAAATTTCAACAATTATTCCAGATGTTAAAAAGCTTTGCAATAAAAAACAATCACAGTCAAGTCATTAATTTTTTTTCTTTCTATTTTTGAATTTGTTGTAATTTTATATGTATTGTTATTATTTTTATTTATTATTCATAGAATACATTTTAGAAAACAAATAAGAAACGCCTTTAGCTTACTTTCCAGTCATTATCTTATTAGGATGTTTTCACTGTGATAAAATCAAGAAGCAGTTATAATTTTATAAATTTGAGTAAGAGAAAGCTTTGATATCCTATTTTTCTGCTCTTTGATCAAGAGGTTCCTTCAAGAAAACGGTTAGTTGAAAGATTTCCCAATGTGTATAAAGGTTGAATTTTAGTTAATTTTTTTAACCGTCGCACTAGAAACAACGTGAGAGCTATTGGCGACGGACCTCCTAACTTTGAACCTCGATCAGGTGACGAGGATGACTACTGAGCTGGCACCCCCTCTCCTAACTTCTACACCACGGTAACAGGAAGACTTTCGGCCCCGACAGATTTAAGGCGCATCAGACTCGACTACACGGTGGGTCTTCAGCGGCCAAGGATCAAACACGCGACTGACAAAAAAAAAAACCGGCCTCTGCGAGTCCGTTACCTTAACCACTAAACTACCACGTCCTCCTGTGAAATGTTGATAACCTCTACACTAGACCGCTTTCGGCCGAGGGAAAGGTCGCTGACATTGTATATATTCTTTTTTAATGTACGAGTTCAATACGCATTATTTTATTTCATTATTTATTAAACTACGTAGACAAAATTCAATGGCTTAGCATTGTAACACATGGATCAATAAGTTCCAAGACTAACCCAGAGATGGCGCTCGTAGTAAACCAGTAAACAGGTCTTTCTAGAGTACTAACCTTTGCTTGAAACGTGTCAAAATTTTAAGACGATCGGACCAGAAACAGCTAAGTTATCGAGGTTGGAGTAAAGTCGTTTTGTAGTTTGTTTAAAAAATGGAAAAAACCGAGTTTCGTGTTCTGATAAAACATTGTTTTTTGATGGGTAAAAACACCGTGCAAGCGAAACAATGGATTGAAAAATGTTACCCGGACTCTTGTCCATCAAAAGCAACGATTTGTCGGTGGTTTGCCGAGTTTAAACGTGGTCGTACCGACACAAATGACGCGGAACGCTCGGGTAGACCTGTGGAAGCCGTTACACCGGAAAATGTGAGTGAAGTGACAAAAATTATAATGAAAGATCGCAAAGTGAAGCTCCGTGAGATTGCTGAGATGACACAGATATCATATGGAAGTGTATTTACTATCCTTCATGAAAAATTGAGCATGAAAAAGGTTTTTTCCAAGTGGGTGCCGCGATTGCTTTCGATGGAACAAAAACAGCAACGAGTCGATGATTCAGAAAGCTGTTTATCGCTATTTACTCGCAACAAAAATGATTTCTTGCGTCGTTACGTGACCATGGACGAAACATGGATACATCACTACACTCCAGAGTCGAAGCGGCAGTCATCTGAGTGGCGCACAGCTGGCGAAAGCCGTCCGAAAACGCAGCAGTCAGCTTGCAAAGTCATGGCGTCAGTTTTTTGGAATACGCATGGCGTGATTTTCATTGACTACCTCGAAAAAGGTAAATCGATCAACAGTGATTATTATATTGACTTGCTGGTGCGTTTGAAGGAGGAAATCGCAAAAAAAAGAAAAAAAAAAAAAAAAATCAACCGTACAGTTTCGGGACTTATTGATCCATGTGTTAATACACGATATGAATCCTTGACACTGAAACAATTTGATACTTGAAACAGTAAAAGGGTGTGTGCATTCCTAGAATCGATTCTCCTACTCGATATCTCTTTGAAACGAATGACGATACAATCAAGGCAAAGGTACATCTGTAAAGAAGACCTATTTGAAGGATAGTCATGATAATGGTGGCAGTTGTGAATCATGGCAGCGGTAGCCTAGAAGTCATGGTCTCGGTGTTTTTCATCGAGTTGTGGGTTCAAGCCTTGATACCACTGAGTGAACGTTAAATGTGTCGAGATTCAACGTTTCCCGTGGGGGAGTTTGGAGAGGGATGTGACAAACTCAGGTGTCGTCCTCGTCACCTGACCGAGGTTAAAAATTACGAGGTTTCTTTAACAGGTCAGATATATGCTAAAACTATCGAACTTTAGTGAAAATTTATACCTCGTCTATTCTGCGGAAATATTCGGTAGTAAAAATGAATTAAATTAATATTGTCAAGCAAGAAAATTAAGCAAGTCTAAGTAAAGAATATAGGATTGAATCTCAACCGAAGATTTTATTAATAAAAAGAATTAAGAATAAATTAGTGATACATTTAGAATAACTGGAACCAACCTAACTTAAGTACAAGTTTCAACAATAGGAAGAAGAAAACCTATCTCGACTTTACTGCTTAGCGAAAGGTATATATACGAAAGAAAGGATGCACTTCGCTTCAGTTCATACATCCCTGCATCAGTTCTCGAGAATAAATTTGGCTCTCAAATGGACTTCATCTGTCGACCATGATCGATTGCAACCTGCGGATCGAAGTTTAACGGGATGCAGCGAGTGAATGAATATAGGTGTGTGGTGAGTAACTGGATTTCTTACGTCACGCTAGAAACAGCACGAAAGCTGTAGCGGACTCGCGGGTGGCGGTTTTCGTGCATTCGTAGGTTCGAGACTCGATGTCTCTTAAGACCCGCCGAATAGCAGGGGCTGATGCACGTTAAATCTGTCGTGGTTCAAATTCCTCCCGTTGTAGTGGTGTGAAATTTAGGAGATGGAGTGCAAGCTCAGGTGTCGTCCTCGTCTCTTGACCGAGGCTCAAACTTCTGTCGCCAATAGACTTCCTGTTGCTTCTAGTGCGACGTTAATAAAACCAACTATACCAAACCTTATGAAACCGTATTTTGTTCCAATAATAATAATTTTGTATATAATTATTCAAATGGTTCTAATGCTTAAATTTTATGAAATCAGTCATGCTGTTTGCAAAATAGTATTAATATAAAAATATTCAATTCAATTCATCATAATGATTATATTTAAATTTCACAGTTTATATTTCATGAAATTGTATTTTCCTTTTTTATTTATTTTTTTTAAAAGAAAAAAGAATTAATTCTTGAATTTTGGAGATGTTTAATATAAATTTAAATCAAATTCCCGTTATCTCTTCTAGCATTGCCCAGAATTAAAACTAGTCTTTATAAACGTATTTTAAATTACACAAATTTCTCTAAAAAGTAAAAAGAATCCCATAATTGAAGTAAAAATATTTCAAGATAAAAACAACGTTTTTATATAATGACAAAGTATATTAATTATTATACTTTAAATTCAAAACAAACACCTGATAAACACATAAAAAATTTATTTATAATTTCAATTCAATCAATTATTTATAGAATATTTTTTACTGAAAAATTTTGCAACACATACAAGCCTTTCCTTCTTAGTTTCCAAATATTTTTGGATTACCAGATCCAACCGCGTGGAGGTGAGGCTAATTTGAGTATGATCGGCTAAGTGTAGATAAATCTACATGTATTACACGTCATGCTCTTCTAGACTCAAAAACGTGGATAAAACACAAACGAACTTTATTATTTTTTAAGGAACTTGAAAACATTACACAAAAATAAAAACAAATTTTTTAAAAATTCTCTGAAATTATTTTAACAGACAAATATTTATTATATAATACCTTATTAATATTTTTCTCATACTTAAGGGATATTAGCCTATTTTGCACCACATCCTTCATCAATCTATCTCATAATTAAGCAATGGATACAATGAATTATTTTTTAAAATTAAGTTATTTTTAGTAACTAATTTGCGTAGACTAAAAAACTGCGAATGGAGTAAATAAAAGTTATGAATCTAATATTTTTTATTAATTCATGATTTCTAGTCGACATGCCAATAATTTAAATTCTACTTTCTTAGTACTTCTGAAATGCTGTACATCAAATTCTAGAAAACATAATTTTTAACTTTAAAATTTACTTAAAAAGAGACATTTGCGAGCGTATAAAAAAATTCATAATATAAAATCAAAACATGCATTTGAAAGTTTGTAAGCCCTTCTATTAAAAACGGGAACCAGAATTCAGAAAAAATTATTGTGATATGACGCCAAATATTGGAATCTTTCTTTCTTGCGAATGATTACTGACTAAAAATCAGCAACCCTTACTATCTCCCCTTTGTGAGTAGAAAATTTTTACGATATCTCATGTGACGTATGTGGAATTCCCGGTGTTCCCAGATGAGGAAATAAATTTTTTCCTCAATCCTAAAAGAGTTGAGTGGAAGGGATATTTTGACTTATTAAAATTATTGAAATATTAATTAAAACTTGTCGCAAATGTCTAAGTATTGCATTGTTAGGCGAGTACGAACGATTCCTAAAGTTTCAGAGTTCTAGCTTGATGGGAAGTTGGTTAAATTAACGATCGGAAACTTGATAACACACACACACAAACTCACACACATACACACCAAGTGCAATTCAGAAAAACGTTGTAATAAGCAATCACCAATAAATTTTTAAAAACATGCGTAACATTCGAAAAACAAAGATTTTATTAGTCGTTATTGTCTTTAAACCTCTGTGAATCACAAATCTTTCCCATTAATTACCATTTGTCACACTTTACAACTTGTAAAAAATTTTACTAGGTGATTTAATTTCAGGAATAAACTGCAGATGTTTGCCGAAAATTAGCATCCTTATCTAATAGTACTTTTTTAAGAAAAAATACCTGGTTGTTATAAGCGCAGAGACAGTACGAAATTCACGAAAAATCATTTTAAATAATTGATTAATAACGACACAAAACTGTGTTCCGGATAAGCTACAAATATATGGAGTTTCACTGCTTTGAATGGAATATATTCTTATTTTGCTGACGAAACTGTAAGGTCAATGATCGTTCAGAGGTAAAATTGCAAAAGCATACATACAGCAGAACATCAGTGTCAGAATGAAAGACAAAATTAAATTTCTTAATGGACAGAGATTAATCGGAGTAAATTGGTTGTTATAAGTTGTACTGCTCAGTAAGTGAAATGGTTATGGAAAAACAAAGTATATCTAACACTTTTTTTTACAACGCTTTTATGTATTTCACTTGGTGTGTGTGTATCATCAAATTTTCGATCGTAAATTTATCTAACTTCCCATCAAGCTAGAGCTCTGAAACTTTGGGAATCGTTCTTACTCGCCTAACAATGCAATATTTAGACATTCGTGACAAGTTTTAAATAGTATTTCAATATTTTCTTTAATAAACTTTGCCACCATATAAAAACGTTAATTTTTATCTCGAATTCTTACACAGTATTTTTTTTACCCGTTTTTGAAGTAACACATCTCACCAACACTAGCAAACACATTTTTTTACACGAATTTTTTGTTTCTAGCACGAATCGCTAACAATTTTTTTTTTTTTTTAAATTTCTAATTTTGACAGTGTGACTAGAAGATTGTCGATTCATGTCCACGCATGTTAACACATGTGACTTGGTCTACTTAATGGCTTGTTTACTTTGTATTTCTGTGGTTACCAGGAATACTTTCAATTTTATTATCACGAGATAAAGATCTCCTTTACGTATAAACATGCCCGTATATTTTTTCCTTTTGTTGCAAACATTTGAGAGTTAAAATTCACACACCACTTAAGACGTCAATAAATATTTTGTATTCAACCATTCCATCCTATTCATCTGGATGTTTATATCTTTGAATGCATAATGAAATGGCCAGTTTTCATAAAGAGCTAGTTGCTATCTCCCAAAGAAAAGCTTCTAGAAAAAGATAAAAGGAGAACAAGATAATTTCTTTCAGGGGCACTATTCTGCCGTAAATGTCCATTCATTCTAGAATTCCGTTTTGTTTATTGAACATGCAAACGGCTGACATCGATAAATTGTTGCAAAGAAGCTCTTTGGATGTGAACGATTTGATCAAATTTATGAAAGTTTATGATAATAAACAAGTCGATAATGACGAAGTCAGAGGGGAAGTTCAGCCATTAATGGCTCATTTGATTCGTTAGGGCTTGAAATTTGCTACAAGTATGGAGCAACATTTTCTTATTCACAATCCTGTCATAGAGCGTGTATTCAAATTTCCAAGAAATCTTATGTTTCGTGTAGCTGTATATCAAGAATTATAAAAGCAACTTGAGAAACCAAAAAACAGCTGCTAATAACAGACTTTATAAGAACAAAAAACCAACAGAGGCCGTTAATAATAAACAAAATGCTTTATTTTAATTAAAAAACGACAGTTGTGCTAGACATGTCTACTGATGATAATATTTTTGGTCCAGTTAGTAATAAAGTTTAATAATTTATTCCTTTCAATTTAATTCCATTTATCTTAAGATATATTCACTTTAATAATTTATCCCTTGCTTTAATTTTAATTACATGTAGCTTATTTTGTATTCTATTTAATAAATTGTTTTTCGCTTCAGTTTTCATTACATTTAGCTTGAAATATATTTAATGTAATATTTTATCGTTTGCTGTAATTTTAATTACATGTAGCCAATAATATTTTCAATTTCGCAAAGTAGCGTTTCCTTTAAATTTGATTTAGTTTTGCTTAAAATATATTCAGTTTAATAATTAACTGTTTCCTTTAATTTTGGTTATCTTTAGCTTAAATTGTATTCAGATTAACAATATTTATCGTTTGCCTTCATTTTATTTACACGTAGCTTATATTACTCTCAATTTCAATATTTCATCGTTTACATTAATTCTAATATTTAATTGGGCCCTTTAATAATTATTTATAGAAAGTTAGCACCTTGAGTGGCTTAATCTGTTCTTTGCAAAACATTGTGTAAAACTTTTTTTCAATTTTCTGCTTGTTTTAAATACTGAAACTAACCAACTTGATTTTATTATTATTTGTTTTACTGCTTATAACCGAACGACTTTAATACCGACGTTGATCAGAACATTGATTTTAGAAGATTTACCAGGAGAAAAGAGTAATTTCTTAAAAGTCTTCTTCTTCTTTTTTTTTTTAAAAAATAATTTAAGATTTCAAACTCTAAAATTTTGCTTTTTGTACAATGCGTCGCCTTTGACATAAGAACAATATTTTTTTTTCATGAATATTGAATTTTTTTAAACTTTAAATAAAAAAAAAAATGTTTAACTTTTCTTTACAAAATATTATAGATTAAAAGATACATTAATAATACATAAATATGACCAATTCAATGTTTTAGAGGATTCTGGTTCAAATATTTGCATCGCTATTAAGAATACGTGAATTTCTTTTTTATTTTTAAAACTTAATTTTTATACTCAATTATGGAACTTTCATTTATTTTTAATTTAATAAATAAGCTGTTATGAAAATATTCCTTCCTTTTACAAGAAAGGGCATTGCAAATTAAGCGCCCTATCTTTTTAATTTTAGTTACAGTCGTTTTATTAATAGAAATATAGATTGTGTACGAAGCAAGCTAAACTCATTTCATCGAAAATAATTTTGACAACATATAACTTCCCACCGTATGACTTTTTCAGAATAAGTATTCATGTAAGTATTCTGCAGAGATACATAATAGAAATGAGTCTTTTTCTAATACATTTAAATTGATACAATAAAAAAGAAACCATACAAAGCTTATTCAACTTTGAGGTAATTTCCAGTGGCGTTAGAGTAATGAAAATATTAATTTCAGCATCTTTAAAAAATAAATAACCAATATGTTTCTAGCCTTTAGTATCGCCACCCAAATTTTCTGCTAAAATATTTATGCCAAGTATGGCGATAATGGATAGAATGTGGTAACCTATACCACGTCCCATTGTGTGGCATTCGGCCAATCGTCGATAAGCCGATATCAGCGCCATTTTTGATACTACGTTATCGGTGATCATTTCTGCTTTCGTCCTCTACGTTCACAATGTCTAGGGTGCATCCTTGGAGGTAAGATTTTTTCACGTGTTTTTTTAACGTGCTAACTAAACTTGCGAAAAGTGATAATGTTTCTAAATATCAGGGGGTATTGAGGGAAAATTTAAAGTTGGGTTTTTCGAACAAGCGAAAAAGTCTGAGAAAGAAGAGTATTACCATTAGTACGAACTTTTCAGGGGATTTTTCATAGATTTTCTTTACTTTAGGAATCAAATTTTTCGTGACTAATGTAAAATACCATATGGGTTAGTTTCTAAGAAGAAATCATCGAATGGGAGTATATGGAGATGTAAGCAGTGTAGGGCTGACAAATCTATTAGGGTTGAATCTTGGTTCTCATGTACCAAACTTAATTTAATGGAATTTTTTTTCCTACCCTTTTTTCCTCCCTTTTACCAGGGAATTGATTGAGGGTACGGCTTTTTGTGATATTGAAAAGGATTTTGGCTTTCTTCTGCAACTTTAGCTGTCTGGCGCTAATTCGTTCATGAATACATTTTATATCATGTCGAACAAAATTATTGGGGTGGATAAAGTTGTTGAAGTCGAGATGAATCTAAATTTTGTAAAAGAAAATTTAATAAGGAGCATTATGTCGAAGGTCAGTGTGTTTTTCGGGGTGTAGAGCATGATTAGGAAAGGTGTTTTGGGTCGCACTACATGATCGCAATCAAGACACTTTAATTAGGTTGATTAAAGAATGGATAGAGCCAGGGAGTTCTATAATTGCTGATTGTTGGAAAGAGTACAATCATGATTTGATGACTGAGGAAGACTGTTAATTATTCTATTAGTTTTGTTGACTCAAATACGGGTGCTCTCACTAATACTATAGAAAGCACGTGTAGGCACATAAAAATATGGATTTCCTACATATAATAGGCAAAATGATTTTTTTTTATATGGCTAGTACTTTTTCGAAAAAAGTTGCTATGCCAGGAAAATTGATTTGTGCAGTGCATTTTTTTTTCAAAGATTATTTGGGTTATAGATTTTGAAAATTTTAACTATTACCTTTGTCATTATAATAAATATTAACACATCAATCAATAACTCCCGAGTCTAACATTGAAAACAACATTTTTTTTGCAAATTTTTTTTTATTCATCAATATAACACCTTTTGTTAATCACCTTTTAGGGTGATACAATCGTTCGAACGCTTTTCCAAATCTTTTTTTTTCTTTTTTCCCCTCCAAAATTTTTTTTTCCCTTTTCTTTTTTTTTTTTCGTAAGAAATCTTTTTTGTTGCGAGTAAATAGCGATAAACAGCTTTCTAAATCATCGACTCGTTGCTGTTTTTGTTCCATCGAAAGCAATCGCGGCACCCACTTGGAAAAAACCTTTTTCACTTCACTTCAAAAAACCTTTTTCAGTAAATACACTTCCATATGATATCTGTGTCATCTCAGCAATCTCACGGAGCTTCACTTTACGATCTATCATTATAATTTTTGTCACTTCACTCACATTTTCCGGTGTAACGGCTTCCACAGGTCTACCCGAGCGTTCCGCGTCATTTGTGTCGGTACGACCACGTTTAAACTCGGCAAACCACCGACAAATCGTTGCTTTTGATGGACAAGTGTCCGGGTAACATTTTTCAATCCATTGTTTCGCTTGCACGGTGTTTTTACCCATTAAAAAACAATGTTTTATCAGAACACGAAACTCGGTTTTTTCCATTTTTTAAACAAACTACAAAACGACTTTACTCCAACCTCGATAACTCAGCTGTTTCTGGTCCGATCGACTTAAAATTTTGACACGTTTCAAGCAAAGGTTAGTACTCTAGAAAGATCTGGTTACTGGTTTACTACGAGCGCCATCTCTGGGTTAGTCTCGGGAGTTATTGATTGATGTGTTAGCTATGTTTTAACTATTGTGTGTGTGTTAGATTTATTTTTAGTTTAATTAAATTTTTAAAATTAAAAGATTTATTCATTTTCGTCAATTTTATTTGTTAGCTTGCTATAACATGTTTCTTGTTGCACTAAAGAATCAAATGAGCAAGATCATCACTTGAAAACTAAGAAAATGTAATGTTTATATCGCATTTTATTTTCTTTTGTTAAATGAAAGTCAAAGTGATTAAAAAAAAAATCATTGGAAACTTGCTTGATGTAATTAAAATTAATATTATAGTGGTATAATTTCTGGGATATTTTCCATTTATATTCAGAAAAGTAATCAAATCATATTTTTATCATATTCATAAGGATGTCATTAGGACAGTTTTAGTAGAAAATTGGGTTCAAGGTTTGCAGCCGCCATACAATTAGCAAACAAATTGTTTTCAAACGACTCAATCTTGTTAGTCTGTTTGCCAGATGACCATCAGTGTACATTCCACTCGTGTCTAAAGCACAAACGCACTAATTTATTTGTAACTGTAATTTGTGATGTTCAGTGATGGATCTTGCTTTAGTCTGAACATTAATTTTTGTGGATAAACAATATGGTGAGAACATGGAGATTTGTTTTTTCTATGAGATTAGCATGGTAATAATATGTCGTTTTCTGTCAAGGGTTTTCACATTGTAATCAGGCATCATGCTGGATAGCCGAACAGGTGTCAATACCTTTGGCATGGAGTCTGTGACTGTTAAGGGATACAGAGAGGAAACTCTTCATATCTTATTTAGAGGTGCTGTTGATCTAGACTTCATTTTTGTGGATGTTAATGTGACTTGTCACCCTATGAGCCTGTTTGACAAATTTCTTGCTACAGAAAATATCAAATGCATGCTGTGGGGTCTCACTCGCCTTATCTGAATCCTATCGTGTGTGTGATAAATGTTCAATAGACAACTTGCAACTATCAAGTTTCATTCTGGAATTGAAAAGAGAACTTTATGACCTTTGAAACTGTTTGAGACTACAACTCATCCACAATGTGGTAGCAAATATGAAAAATTATTGTGCAGTGTGCTTGGCATTCAGAGATCACCTCATACCTTATTAAACTACAGCATGATCATTTTATTTCACTTGTTTTTTACTAAAGCATGCACTCTTATGCCCAGCTTTCTTTCAAACCATGTTTTTCCCCCCCCTCATTGTAAAAGTTTTCTTAGTATTTTTCTCATTTTTTAACCATTTTACATTGTTTCCTGCCATTCCAACTTTTATTTCCTTTATTATTCACAATTACCAATTATGCTCAATATTTGAATACTAGTGTATAATGTATGATAATCATATATTTACAGTATATAATCAAACAATATTGGAAATTTTTTAAAGCTAGCTTGTAATTGTGTACTGTTAAGTTATTAAAGATTTTTTTTATTCTATTTTAGAAAACCATTAGGGAAGTTGGCAAAAGAAGCAAGTAATTCACATGCAATGTAAGTGTTTGTTATAATTTAAAAAGGTATAAATGAAAAAATTTCATGCACATGACTAGGTATCTTTTATTTTATTCTTTAGAGAATCTCAGTTTTTCAAAACAGATCTGATTCGTAAATAACCTGTAAAAATAATTGATGAATATTTCTGATGGCAAATAATTTTATAATAAGTTTGTTATATATTTACTGTATGGATCAGCTCTTATGTGTAATTGCATTACATTATAATATGTTTTTTTTCTCTCAAAATTTAATTTGAATAAGTTTTCTTATTATAGATTATATCAAGCATGCATGGTATGTGCTCAGTTAGTGCCAGATATTCTCAAGCATGCATGTGCATAGTTATTGCCAGATATTCTCAAGCATGCATGCATGTGCATAGTTATTGCCAGATATTCTCAAGCATGCATGCATGTGCAGTTATTGCCAGATATTCTCAAGCATGCATGTGCATAGCTATTGCCAGATAACATTTATTTTAGTGTGTTTTGAGGTGTCATTGCATATCAAGTCCATGTTTTTAAAGAGGTTATACAAATAATGCATGCGATTTAGTTAGTGTTTTAATGTAAGCATTTAAAATTGTATCCTAAAAACTGCCCACTAAAAATTTGGCATTAAAATAATGATTCATAGCTCATTCTTATACTCAAGTATTAATATCAACACAATTTTATTTGCACAATAATATTAAGTAAAATATGTGCCTTATTTTTATTGAGCTATCTGTTTAAATAATTCTGTCATTAAGGCATGTCTTTTTTTTAAGAAAAATACTCGTGAATTTTTTTTTTATATCTTGCAATGTAAAAAAATTTGTTGTAGTTTCCTTACTAATTTTGTAATTTAATTATTTCTTGGATTAAAAAACTTTTATTTTCATTTTTTGTATTTATTGTTATATCTGTAATTTCCATCAAATAGACAAATGTATATCAAATATTCAATAATGGAATATATATGTCCAATATTACAATAATTTTAGCATTTTGTTTGAATTGCTTAAATGTTTAATAAAGTATTCTATTCTTTAATTAAAAAATTCTATTATTTTTGTAAAAATATTATTAAGCATTGAAGACTAAAAATATTAATAAGAAATCTATAATTATTTGGGGTAAAAATTTAATTAATTCTCCCTTCATACATACTTTTTCTACTGTATAATAGTGTGTAATGTGAGCTGGTAGTGTTATATTCACCAGGCTGCAAGAAACATTTTTATTGGAAGTTCATCCTAAAATTAAAAATGTTATTGTAAACTTTTAACTTGCAAAAACTTTTAATTTGCATGGTATATGATAATTTATTGAAGTATGCATCTGTGTAATATTCTAAGTAATGTATTATAAAAATTTATTTTATAGATGAAAGAGTTTTACTTGACACAAACATATAATTAAAAGTATCTTAAATAAATATTTACTTTTTAGGTTCATTCTAAAACAACATAAGAAGGAAAGGGAGTGGAAAGAAAAGAAATTTGCCAAAAGTCAGGTATATTTTTAAAAACTGTTTCTTGTTTAGTTAATTGAGGCTTGTTATTTTCATTTTTTCTTCTCATGATGTTTTTTTTTTTTTTTTTAATTCTCAAATTTTCAAGGAATTTGTTTCTATACAAGCAAGCATTTAAAAAAAAGTTGAATTTTTAATTTCTAATCTTATTCCTAGGAGATGGTTTTTAAATTTTACTTCTTTAAAGTAAAGATATTGGAAATTAAGTGAATTTTTTAATAGTGTTTAATATCGTAGTACATCCTTTTAATTTTAATCATTCCTGACTTATTTATAATTTGATGTTTTCGACAATTTCGAGTTGTAATTCGCTCTTATGCAAGAGATATTTAAAGATTGTTGTATTATTCAATTTGTTATTATTTTTTTTCTGTCCTCCTGAAGCAAGATGTAATACCAAAATATTATAGAAATTAAATAGTCATTCATTGAAATGAACGCTTTTTTACTTGTGTATGATTTATTCTTCTATGTAATAATACACTTCTGTTTTAGGCAATTCCTGAGGTAGATGAACAAGTCCTACAGCTGCTGAAGATGCAGAAAGCTCTACAGGGTATGTATTAAGTACATTAAAACAAACATGAAAATTACTTTATTGTGAATTGAAATTATAATTTAATGTAACGATTCATTTTTATAGGTATACAAAAATGCGTGGAGAAACTAAAGCCAAAAAACAGGAATAAAGAGCTAACAAGGTTAGTGTACTGTACGCTATAAATATTTCAGATGTCAGCAAAATGTTTCATGCCTACATTTTTAAATGCAGAAAAAGCAATGATATTAGTTTGAATTGTTTTTTTAAGCATGTAAAAGTATGCTTCTTATAATTTAAAATTAAACTTTATTATAATAGTTTGATCTAGCTAAAATTTTGTATAAGTATTTATTTGTGGAACTTTCTGTTCTAACTTTGTTCATGATTTCATGAGAATAATTGTTTAGAATTAGTTTTCTTCAATAATTATGGTTTTCAGAAATCATCAAGGAATATTAACTGTATTGTTATTATTATTGTTTTCATTATGATTTTATTTTTGAGACTTTTTTTATGTGCAAAATATCTTTCAACTAAAGCTATTTTCAAAAAAAATTTAATACATAAAGATTTATTATATTTTTAATTATGCTTATACGTACCTTATTTGTTTGTTTAAAATTTCTTTAGCAAATAATATGATGGAGTTTTCTTTACAGAAAGAAAAGAAGAAAAGAATTGAAAAAAAGGATACGTGTGAAACTACAGGTATATTTAAAGAAAATCTTCATTTCACGTTTAGTAACTTATGGCATTTTTTCAAATTTTTATTTTTAAATAATAAGCTGACAGGTATTTTTAAAATCATTCAGTGCAGTATTGAAAAAAAAATTATATGTGGTGATATATTTATTGTGTATATCCTTTTTTAATCATAGTTATTCATTGAAATTATGAATGAGTTTTTATCAGATTTCATTTCTTTTTTATTTTAAAATATTATCTTTTTCTGTTGTAGACCCTGAAGCTGAAGCTACAGAATGTGTATAACACAGGTAGGTATTAAATACATCAAAACCAGCATTAATTTAATTTTTTTAAAAAGGTATTTGATTTCTTTTGTTTTTACAGGCAAACAAAGAAAGAATCAATTGGGTGCAGGAAGTTCGATTGGTGATATCAGCCCGAAATACAGGTATGAGAAACTAACAAGGTTAATGTGCTGTATATGCTATAAATATTTTTATCAATATACATGTAAAATGTTGCATGCTCCCTATTTTTTAATTGCACAAAAGATTAGTTTTTTTTTTCAAGCATTTTAAGTATGTTTGATTCGATTGAAATCTTTATTTTATTATGTCAGTGGTTGTGCACGAATTCATTTTACTTTGTGCATTAAAAAAATTGTGCATTGAAAATAGTTGTATCCCCTTTTCCTCATTTTATGTCTGCATTTATTTTGATTTTCTTTATAATCTATTGAAATAAGAGTTTCAGCAGATGTATTATTAATGGATTTTAATACATATAATAGTTTTTAATTATTGAATGAATTTTCATATATTATTTTAACTCCTGTATTAGTATTCTTAATGCCAAAATAAAAAAAAAAACTAAATAGTCTAATTATAACTACTGATTTAGTTAATTTATAAGTATTTATTTGTAGGACTTTGCTCTTTCTTGTTTCATGTTAATTGTTTTTTCCCCCTTTTAAGTTATGTGTTTCTGAAATAATTAAGAAATATTATTGTTTCAATCATGATTTTAACTTTGAGATTTACATTTTTATTTACAAAGTAGTTTTCAGCTAAATAATAAAAATTTATTACATATTTTCTTAATGTTTTCCTTACAGCTTGACCCCATACAATGAAAATTCAGCTGATAATGTTCATCTGTTATCAGACAAAATTCTGGTTCTTCATTCAGAAAAGCACTAAAAATTGGCTACTGTAACCACTTCTATACATGAAAAGAATTGAAATAAAAAATACTCTACTTAATTTGAGTGGCATTTGAAACATACTGAATTACTCAATTGTTTTTATTCCCGTAATTAAATAAAAATACCTCCTTTTTTTAAAAAATAAATATGTAACTTATATATACAATACAAAATTATAATGAATTATATATACAATATAGAAAGCTGTTTTATGAATATAACACATTTATTGATTTTCAACCAGATATTGATTCGAAATTTATATACAATTTCTCGATTGTCTTTTATATACCTGCTTGATATAACGTATATGTCAATTAAATATATGTATATTAATTTTTCACTGTCAGGAATCTTCTATATTTCGTAAGGAAGGGTTAACTGATGAATGTACACAGAGTTATGCTCTCTTGTTTACTATAGGCCAGGAAAAGAGGAAAAAGCCTGATATATAAATCTAATTAGAGAGTATATTTTTAACCCTAAGACTGTGATGCCCGCCCGACCCGGGCGTCCTCTTGTGCCATCCCTAGATTCAATTATTACACACTACGACACAAATAATTACAAAACCACCAAAACAACTTTCACAATTTATTAGTATATATTCACTATGACACATATGACTACGCTCTCCAGGGTAAGCTTTCTAATACCTTAGTTCAACCCACCAATAGTAATCTAACAGACTCTTACCAACAGTCCTGCCTCGACTGCAACTCAGATTCTGGAACCACTGTTGAAAACACTAGATCAATCTTTCCATGACAATCTTTCCATGACAATCCTTACTCGAACCCTCTACTGTAAACTTTAATTCCTCCTTTCTCTTATCTGACACTTCAGCTTCATCTCATCTACAGTGTCTCTCTCAGATCCTCCTTCGGCTACTCTTTCAGATCTCCCTTTCGATACTCTACTCCTTCCGACGGAGTTTATATAATTCTTAATTCGACCGTTTCACTTCATTCCTAACTCCTTTACATACTAACTTTATGCATCATGTTTCCTTTTTGGTTGGGCAAAGGTTGTTTAGCAAAAGCAATCAATCTCAATTGAAAGTCCCCAAGGTTAGTGAAGAGAAACCGTGAATAGCCCAATGTCACAAGACTTGTGTCGAAAAAACCGGTATGTGATATTTGCTTAAAATAATATTGTCCCTAAAAAATAATATCTAATCAAGTAAAAAGATCATTTAATTAAAAAAAAAGTCAAAACTAAATATAAATGTATAGAGAAAACAGCTAAATAAGTTATTTTCCATTCTGCTCATTCACTGAGATAAATAAGTTACGCTAGAAAATGTTATATTGGTTGAGCAATAAATCTAAAACATAATAAATGAGTAAATCAAGGACTAATTATTATGTCGTGTTAGCTTTTACACGATGGTGAAATATAATATATTGTATTCAAAACTGCAAGTTAGAAGTGCACATTTATTTTTAGCTTGATGTGCTTTTTTTTATCTTAATATACTTAAATTCACTACATAAAAATTCACTTCTATTTTTTATATTAAAATTTTAAATATTTATGATTCAAAAATGCATTTATTAAACTATTATTATTTATTATACCTTTCTTATACTAATTACATACAAATATTTATTCATATTTATAACTTTGGAAGCGTTATTAAATTTATGTAGATGATTATGGAAGAAAAAAGCTCATAATTCCAAGTTCAATACTGAAACATTAAATTCAATGATTTTCCGCAGAAAATTCATTTATTTTGAACACGAAATATTTATTTTTACTTGTATTCTTAGATTCCAAAGAATGACTTTGTAAAAATATCGTTTGGATGACTGATTTTATATTTTTCATAAAACATTTAAAATATTTACTGTCCACAAAGGTGTTAAAATTATATTCGTATGGATAAAATCGTCTGCATTTTGTTATTGACTTTTTCTGTAACTGTAACGACTTAAAAAGATTGTAGAAAAATTAGAATTCCACAGTTTTTTTCAAATAAGTACCATTAAACATTTTATTGTTTTTTAACGTTACTTGAGCTTTAACAATCTTTTGATTTGTATATTGTATTTTATATAAGCTACATTTTATGCCTGATTTAAAAGCAGAATTTGAATCCTGTCATACTTTCTATTCCCAAAATGTAGATAATCGATCCTGTAATTTATGCGATTTCTTGGACTTGTATGATAAAGAAAATATGGCCTGTATAATTACCTTATTTTTTTTTTATTGGAAAACATATTTCAAAGATGGGTTTCCTCAAAGTATTTAATGAACTTTGAAAAGACTACAGCTTCACGGACAAATTTATTCTTATTTTATGTAAATTTATTTGTTTAATAAGCGTATTAACTATTACATACAGTTTCAGACATAATTATATTTATTATAAGCTAATTTTTAAATTATTTGTGTACTCAAAGATATGTTTTGTAATCAAACAAATTGGGATTCTGGTTTGCTAATAACGTGTTTTTTCAAGTTTTGTATACTTTTATGAAAAATAAAATTCTTAATTCTTCCAGAAAATAAACTAAGTTAGTTTTGAAATATATATATAGCCTGTGTGTGGTGTCTTTTATATATTTGCGAAGTCCTCTATATGTTTGTGTCATCCTTCATATGTTTGTCTTTCGAATGCAAAGATTGAAATTTTGTAAACAGTAAATAAAAGTAAAACAAAGAAATATGATTCAAAGTTTTTAGTAAATATCTAAATTATTTAATGAAATTCATTTAAATATATTTATACTTAAATATAAATTAAAGTGAATACGTCAGTAATAATTAGTTTTAAACTTTCTTATAAGTTAATAAGGAGGTAAGAAAACACACAGTTCTTAATTTTTCATCTTTCTTTTCATTTCACTACATAATACATTCCAGTTATCTAATTTCTTAGCCAGCGTTAGACAAAATCCAGCACATTTCATTATTAAACAAGAGAATTGATAAAGGAACAAACAGCAATTAAAAAATAAAAATTTTGTCAGTTGCAGTCTATCTATTCATTGAATATGTATACTTTTTTTCTTATTATATTAGTTATTTAAATGGTGAGGTTTTTTTTTGTTACAAAACACCATTCTATAATATTTTCCCTCATTTTTTTTTTTTTTTTTTTTTTTTTTTAGAAATTATTCGTTTGAATTTATTCATTTGTGCGAGACTGTTTTTTGAAAGAAACTAAATCAATCGCACAACTGATCACACAAACACGAAATTCTTGCACCCAAATACCGTTTCCATACAATATGGCAACATAAATTAAACTGCTTTGTAACATAAGATCAGTGTTCTTAAATTTTATATACGGGCTTTGTTTCCCGCCGATGGTTTCAAACTAATACGTTAACATACTCTTTCCCGATTTCCATGCTCACTGATGGTTGACATTGAAATGTTTCGATGTATTAGAAAAAGTAGAAATGTACAAAATTGTAGTTAAGATACTAAGTAAATTAAAAGAATAAGTAAACATAATTACTTTCTTAAACGTAAAAAAACATGGTCAAGCATAATAAACAGTATACACTTGATATGCAATGAAAAAGCACACGATAACAGTATCATTTTAATTGGAATTATTCTTCTCTTTATATTTTTTTTATCATAATACATCTAGCTTGGATCCCCTAACATGCTATTAAAGATGGTTGAATTTTTGACTATCGTTTTGAACGTTTCATCAGATTTTGGGTGAATTTACAATGCCAGTAAATTTGTTTTACGAAACGCAGTCTTTGAAATCTTTTATTTATAATAATGAAGAAAAAATTGTTATAGAAACATTTCATTGGCATTCTTCTGCATGTTTAGAGTTATAAGTTATCGAGACTTATGAATGTATTCCCTTTTACATGGATTTTTTTCAAATAGTTATTTGAGAGGAAAGTACACAATATTGTGATTACAACTCCCACTTCCGAGTTTATTATTTTAGTGTTGAGCATTTAATAGGTTTTTTTTAACTCAACCTGCAACTTTGTCAGGGTAAAAATTTTAAAAGGTTTTTAATCACATATTAAAGTACTCGGTTTAGCTGAAGTTTTCTAATTATACACGATTGTTTTAGATGATAATACGATAATTTAATTATTTATAAAGTTAAATTTTACGCCAAGTTACCAAATGTTCGCGAAATCCGTCGTTTAATAATTGATCATTTGCTTTAATTACGTGTAGCTTAATTAATTTGGCTAAAAGTTTTTACACGTATTTATTTTAGATGATGAATTTAATAAACATCGAATAATAAAATAAATTGTAAAAATTAATTATTGAATAAATTGAATTTGACTTCACGTTCCCTATTGCTCTTAAAATTTAAGGTATTAAAAATTATGTAACACAAAATGCGAGGTTTGAAAGAAAACCCATGTTCAAAAAACTCGCTTGCTACCGGAGTTATTTCTATGTGTAATACAAATCTCGCTCCGAACAAAATCCGGGCTGTGGTAGCCTAGTGGTCATGGTTTCGGATTCGTGGCCGGTGGTTTTCGTTCAGTCGCAGGTTCGATCCTTGGCCACTTAAGACCCGCCGTGTAGCCGGGGCTGATGCACGTTAAATCTTGTTGGCGGGGTGTGGATGTTAGGAGAGAGGGGTGTGCCAGCTCAGGTGTCGTCCTCGTCACTTGACCGTGGTTCAAAATTACGAGGTCTAATAAAATACTAAATAATAACTAATCCGATAACTTAATAAAAACTAATCCGAAAATACATTCGTTGCACAATTTATGCTAGCCGAGTTTTTACGGTCGCGAGCTCATGGAATGTTTGAATCGAATGTTGGTGCCTCTAAAAACCCGCCAAGTAGCAGGGCTAGTGTATCTTAAATTTGTCGAGGTGCCACCTCTCAGGTTGGCGTGGTCTTTAGATTTCGAGAGTGGGAGGTCAGTTCAAGTTTTGACCAAGGCAGAAAATTACGAGGTCTATCGTCAGTAACACTTGTTTTGCTTATTTGTGCGATATTAATAAAACAGTCTCACAAGTTTAGCCATAAACTTCTATAATATCTCTAAAACTTATTTTCCCGCGGGATTACATTTCTTGCTGGAAAGAGGTATAAAAGTCCTCTATCCTTCGACTAAGTACAGGTATCGATTGATAGAGGAGAAAGGTGATGTTCCATAACTGCTAATGCTACTGGTATTCTTTGTATTTTACAGAATTGAACCATCTGTTCCACATACACAAAGGAAAACATTTCTCATTTGTTAAATTGTTTTTCAAGCATAAATGCACAAGCAAGCGAAAACTAACCTTTGGGCGTTAAAACAAATAGTTTCATTAAAAACAAATTGCAGCTAAAGATTCCGTGGAATTTAGCCAGTACCTGTAAGTTCCTTATATGAGCCATTACCGTTTAATCATTGTATAAACAATAAATTAATGCCAATTCCAAAACTACTGACATATTCGAATGCTGAACATTTGGTGTGGTACCAAAAAAACACTTTCACAATTCAACATATAGTTGCATATCTCTTCCATTAATTTAGAATTTCTTCAACTGGACTTAAAAGATTTTATTTTTCATTGGAGGAATATACACGTGTTTTTATTCATGTATCCTGAATGCGGTTGTTTAAAAATTTCGTTTTATTCTATGGTTGTTGCTCGTTTTAATTACTCTAAACTTAAATCAATTCAGAATCTTTTTGAAATTAATCAATGTAGCATTATGGAAACAATTCTAGCCCAAACTGTAGGAACGCTTTTAAAATGTCACCAACATTAAATGAAATCTAAATATTCAATTCACAGTGATATATTGAAGTGATCGTGCAGTTAATAAACAAATTAATAATTTGGTGAAAAGTTATTAAAATCTTGGAGAAACTACTCTTTCATTATTGAGCGCATGAACGAATCTTTCAAATTGTGAAAATCTAGAGAGCTAATTCGAGGGTTCGCACTCGGTAAATTAACCGTTCCAAAATAATTTTTTTAAAATTCAGGTGTTTAAAAATCATGCATTGTCTATGCATGAAAATATTTTTTTTTTCCTTTCATGAAATGGAATGACAGTCAGGATTGTATATATTGCGCTGAATTTAATGCATAAAAGCTTCTTGGTGTTGGGAGTTTCCTACGACCTTTTATTTCATTTTTTCTCATTTGAAAAAAAAAAATTAGTAATCCTTGCTCACTGAGACATACCCAGATGGCACGAAAACACCCGGTGTACCTTCTCTTCAATTTTCCCCACAACACCAATAAGCACATTTTACTACAAACTACAAATTACAGGTACGGGTTTTATACGGTATTTATGTTAGAAGACTTCAAAAAATTTACACAACATTTAGATATAATACAAGACACCTGTCTATTATAAAAGAATATGCAAAGAAAAATGTATCTCATTATATTTTAAAGCAATTCATTCAAAATATGGTATAATGTATGGAAATTTACATAATTACATTTCTCTATGTTCCCGTCGGAATTCTCGTAAGAAAAATCATTTGTGTGAGAGAGAGAGGTAGAGAGAATATAAATAAAAAATTAATACATTTGTAGACGGTAATATCTGAATTAAAGACTTTTGTACTTTTCAAAGGTTACGGCAGGAAAAGAAAGAATACATTTATGTCAGTTATTTTTACAGGGTTACTAAAAATCATTGTCTAATATAATAAACCATGCGTTTAAATTGTTTGAAGAACATATTTGAACATTCAGTTCAGTGAGGAAAAAAAATATTTTAGGTCCCTAAAATCGGCCACAACACACTGATTTAGTTTATTAACGTGACACATAAAAGCAACAAACTTCAAAAGACGAACTTTTCAATTTTGAGCCTGGACGAAGTGACTAGAACAACACAGCCTTGTATATAGATGTGTACGTATTGATGACAGTGAAAAGGACAGTTCCAATGCAGTGAAAATTCTATCAAATGAGGAATTGAAATACATATAAAGCACAGCATCTTATTATAATTTCTAAATTAGAGTGATTAGTTCATCAATGAACATTTTTTAAAAAAGAATCCAATAAAGTCGAAAATTCGTTTATCTTTCAAATGGGCAGGGCACTTCAAAAGCAAACTCTCGGTCATTTTGTCCGCGGTTAAACAAGTTTCTTGAAATCGATCTCATACATTTTTCCCATTAAGTTATTATTATCCTACAAATTATTATCAAATGTGACCTTATGAATGGGTATTTATTAACTTCGAATGAAAAGCAAAACAAGAGATACTGACGATGGACTTCGAAATGTTAAAACTCGGTAAAGTGATGAGGCCGACACCCTAGCTCCCTTCACAAACTTCCACACTACGCTACAGGAGAACTACGAGTCTCGAAAGATATAACGTGCATTAGCCCCCCTACAAGGCGGCTCTTTAGTTGTATCACGTCTGGATTAAATGATATCTTTCTTTTTCAAGAACATGAATTGGAAACACACGTAAAGTGTTTTTAAAAAACATATTGCACTATTTTTATATCAGGGGAAATTTACTAGCTATGGGAACAATGCCTTAAGTGCCTTATACGTCATTGTATTTGTATTGCTGTAAGTATAATCTTATATTTCTCATTTTCATTAATAGTTGAGACATTCAATGTTTTGTGTTTATTAGCGTCGTCTTTATTCGCAAGGATATTTGTTATAGCAAAACATATAATTTCATGTTATGTGTTTAGAGCAACTAAGTTAATTTCGAACATAATTTCTACGAAATGAGTCTAAAACATTAATTTTTGCTGATGCATCTATAATGAATAGAAAAGTTTTCACAAGAGCAAAACGTTACGATCACAGATACAACACTAATATGCTCTATATATTAATATTACAATAGATAACTGAATTTAATTTTGTATTAAATTCATGCATGAAATAATGATTATTTTCAATTTTGTTTCATTCTAATGAATGTTACTTAATGTACATGGAAAGTTTTTTCCTAATTATTAAGTACAATTGTTACATTTGTTAGGTACATGTTTTAACACACGCACAATCGTACAGTTCTTAACTCAGCAATAGGATTAGGTAAAAGAAACCAATCACTCCTTTATTTTGCTTCGACAATTAATCTTTGCGCTCTCAAAACTCGTAGTCTTTAAAAGTAGTGTTATGTCCTTTGTAACAGGAGGGCTGCTAACACGAGATACAAATAATTATTCCATCCCCATTTCTATATTAATGGAATGTAATTTTACGACTTTAACTCTTTTCTAATACATATTGTAAGTCTCAAATAATCTAAAAACAAACATATCACAAAGTACAAAGTGTGTGGCCTAAGGTTAGTAAATATTTATAACATCGCATGCTTCTAACTACAATTGCACGTTATCTTGAAATATAGGTACTCATGTCTCTGAAAATAATTATTGCAGAAAGAATTTTTTCCCCTAAGATTTTTCATCGAAAATCTACTTGGAATTATTTCCCAACGAACATATTTATTCCTACTATACAAGTGGAATTTTGATGCTCTTTAAAATATATGATGAGATAAAATTAAAGTTTGATTAGTAAAAAATTATGGCATTCAAGCAGTCGACTAAGGTTACATTTTTAATCAAACATATTCCAATGTATTTCATAAACTTTGTTCTTTTTAGATATTGTTGTAACAATTATTTTTAACACTTTAAAAATATTTTACTTTCCAGAAAAAGGTAGAAAAAATAACAAGTAAGCAAATAACACAGTTATATTTTACTGCAGGAACTATACTTAGAATAATACAGAGTTAAAATGAAATAACTCATAATAACGATTCTCAACTGAACAATGCATACAAAAATATTTTTTATTTGAATTTTTAATAATATTTTGAAAATTCTTATATAATTCACTATAATAGTTAATATCATTTAAAAATTTCAATGTCTTTTTTTTAAAAAAACTTATTTTCTTCATCCGAAAATACATACCAATGATTATGTTTGAAGAAAACGATGGAAAGGATTCAACATAATAGGACTTAAATTTTAAAAAATTGAGAAACTGAATTATATAAAATTACTTCTGAATGAAATTGGAACTCCTACTAAACATAACTGTTCTGAAACTTTCCTACATCCATTTGAAAGAACCTCTACGAAAATCTTTTTATACATTAATTTCTGAAACGATTTCCAATTTAGTATACTGTTTCTAAAATACGTTACTAACCACTCTACTACAAATACAAATATCTGAACTTAATAATAAGAAGTTTTACGTTAAATAGTGGGAACCACACAAATCATTTTTCACATTATTATTCAAGCAAAATATATTCCTTTAACGAGTAAAGGTAGGAAAATCAGTTAACTTTTACAGCGAACTCGAAAGCATGAATTTCTTCAAGATATTTAGAACTTACCAAATCTCTTTTCATTATTTCCTATTAGATAAAACTTCTTTTGAAAAAACATATGAAATAATATTTACCTGTCTGGTTCTATCCAGAGGATTTTAACTGACTATCATTACGTCATCTTTATTCAAGCAAATCTATCCATGGGGTTTACTGTCTTTGGTAAACACGGGTGACGCACTTCCGGGATACCCTAGCGATCCAGCTTTATTTTCGACCCTCCTTGTCAATCACTTATCTTTTTTTCAACTTCACGCCTAGACCACAATTTAATCTTGTTTGGCGCAGTATAGCCATATCTGGCTCTTGCGCCAATAAACTTTACATTCACTCACTCACTCAAGCAAATCTATCGAAATTAAAAAAGAATTCAAACTCTTAAAGAAAACATAAATGCAAAAACTGTAACAGTGGCAACACAAAGTAACTTAATACAACATTTGAAAAAAAATGTGGTATAGAAAAAACATTCGATCCAGAGAGAAAATTAATTATTAGAAATCAAGAATTAATTTCATATTCTTAAAAAAGGATTTTACCATTACATGAATAATTTAACTCGGATAGAAAACGGATTAACTGTTTTTTAAAATATATTTTAAGGAGGAATTATAAATATCATTTTCAGATGTTTTATGAAGGAAACGATGCTTTTTAAATCCCAAAACTATAATTTTCAAAATAAATATAATTATTATGAACGAAAATGAGAGATATTCTCGATTGAACAACTTTTCCCGATATTAAAAATAAAGACGCGAAGAGCAATGTAACTAGAATGTTAATAATCGATTAAGATATGTGCACGAAAGCAAGCGAATGATCTTTCAGCAATTGAACATGAAACTTAAACCCTATTGGCATGATTCAAAAAATCTATTCATTTTAAAAAGGAGGAAATGGACTTTATTAGATTCTAACTACTATGCTATTCAAGAATACGACACCCATATCAAATGACATTTTTTTTAAAAAAAATTGAAAATGTAGTAATATTGATTTCCAAATTTCTTGCCGAACACATGTGCATCGAAAGGATATATACGAAAGTTTCTTTTTCATGAAATTAATTTTTTTATAAAAAAAGTACTGAAAATTATATTAATATGATACGAATTAAAATTACGAAAAAGAAGAGTTTAGAATTATTCTGATTCTGAGACTTTAATAAACTAAATATCGCATTGATTTTAAGTGATCTGCAATGATTGATTTATTTGGTTTTTACCTAAAAAATGTTTGTTTAAAGCAATAGTTGAGCTTTCTTTCCCCCAAGTTTCATCATTAGATAATTTGATCATAATCGAACTGAAAATAAACCCATTTAAAAGATATACTTTTTTTTTAAACTGAATCTTAATTTCTTTCTCTAATAGTGAGTAACAGTGTGGCGGTCGCGAAACGGCAGCGTAGATTCGAAATCCGGACCAAAGGGTCCGAAGTTGACGGGCCTACCAATCAGGCCGAAAAGATATCTCATCGGGCTGGTTGAGTAAGGCCTTTTAACTTCTAATGTTGCAGAGCGTCACTGCAATACTCCCCCTCCAGTATCAACGCAGCGTGATGATACGGAATGGAGATAAACGTTGGTATTTTGTTCAGAAGGTTTTGTCAGAAGGCGCCGAAACGTGCGCCAGAACCGGAATATCACTAGTAGTGAGTTGTACGCGCTTGTCTTAAGACACACAGAGACAAGTGTTTTTGCATCGGAACATATGCAAACAGTAGGTATAGACCGTGCTGCCACCTAGTGCTCAAGCCCTGAGTCACCACTAACGGCGATCGTCGGGCCTATGCAATCAGTAGGTACAGGCAGTTGTGCTGCCATCTAGTGTTCTTGTTCGGGGTCACCACATGTAGCGGTCACGAAGCGGCAGCGCAGATTCGAACTCCGGACCAAAGGGCCCGAAGTTGACGGGCCTACCAATCAGGCCGAAAAGATATCTCCTCGGGCTGGTTGAGTAAGGCCTTATAGCTTCTAACGTTGCAGAGCGTCGCTGCAACAGTAGCAAATATATGAAAGATTTTTCAAAGACTTACACTTATTA
>BMAW01125353.1:295039-348016 GCA_019974015.1 Nephila pilipes | reverse complement strand
TTAGTACAAGCTATTTTTAATCTCTCAAATCATATACTCATTATTATAAATAAGTACTTTTCTAAAGACCAGTTTTAAATCATAAGTTATACAATCACTAATAACTTCATTGGGAAGCTATTATTAATTGCTAATATATAGTTATAAAATTATGAATATCTAAGCTGATATGTTTCTTAACATAAGACACGTTTTAGAAATGTTTAGTCTGAAATTAGTACCATTATTCATGAGATTTCTTAAATTATCTTCAACACTATCTAAATTACCTGTAAACATTTGCTTCTATTCCTCATGGATATAAGATCTAAGTTAATATTGCCCATGCATATATCATTATTTTTTTATTTTTTGAATTTATTATTATTATTAAAATTGAAACGATTATGACTAAATTTTTGCTATATTTAAAAGTGTCTTAATTTTGTAATTTTTAAATATGAATTGTTTTTTTTTTCATTTATTAAAATAGTCTTAAAAATTTAATCATATCAAAAGATTTATTCATAAATTTAATCTTACAATATTCTATTTGTTGCGGCTTTAAATTATAATCTTTTAAATGGTACTTGTGGAAAGAATAGATGGTTGCAACTTTAATTAAATGAATACACATACTATCTACTTTATTGTCAAACAACAACTAATATCTTTAAAAAAAAATTCTGTTTTTTGGCGGAAAAATAAAAAGGTACTTATTAACTTTAATATTAAATCCTTTCTCTAAATTTTAATTTAACTCAATATTTTTTTCATTAATATCTTCTTCATTTATAATTTTTTTATTATCATTTCTATCCAATCCTTTCTCTTATAAACATTATTATTTTCTACTATACATTTTTTATGTCATTATTAAAATATATTTCGCATTTTCTTTTTACTGTGTCTAATTTATATGATTCTTTGAAGAATTTGTGACGAACTAATAGAAATATGGTTGTGTCAATTAAGGTTATGGTGAAAGTAAAAATTATTTATATTTTTATGAGTTTGTTATTCGAATTCATGGCATATTTATAGGAAATTGCCTTAATAATTAATCTCATAAAATCCTTTATATAATCTTACAGAAAATACAAAACTCCTAATTTTTGGAGCAATGAGTGTAATAACGACTATGTTACTCTAAACATAATTTCATAAGAAAAATTATCTGACACAAACATAAATGATTATGGCAAAAATAAAAATTATGATATGTACACAAATAAAAATTATGATATGTACACAAATAAAAATTGTAATACTAAGTTATATTATAAACTATGTAATTATAATTGTGAAATATATATTATGATAAATAATGGACAACCTAATCAAAATTCTAAATTTGTAGTTAGAAAAGCGTTTAATTGCATATATTTTTTAAATATTAGGAATGTCAGAATAAATGTTATGATAAACATAAAATGAAAGTAACGGAAGGAAAAAAAATAACGTAGACATGTTACAAAAATCTGTAATAACATAAAAACTTCTCTAAAAATACATTTGAGTGTAGAAATCTGTTTTATAAAAATTGAAACTAGTACTAAAATACTAAAAAAAAAGATAATATGATGAAAAAACCGCTATATTAAGTATTAGAATTCTATTTCTTCTTACGGACTTATATTTTATTTCAATAGAAATGTTTTGCAAAGTATCAAACAAAAAGATATTAAGAAACATTTTTGCAGTAATGTAACTGTAACATTGCTGTATAAGTACATGTACATGTAACTGTAAAATTAAGAATCATAGATGTAACAAAAAATGCTTTAATAAAGAAGAGGGAAAAAAGTCTATCTATTTACTGGATATTTTGTAAGCAATTATAATATTAGAAGTTTTAAATGCTTATTTTTTGTCTCAAGAAAAAAGAAAAAAGTATTCTCAAACAATTCATTACTAAAGGTAATAAAATAGATAGCCGTTGCATGCAAATTATTTAAGATATTACTCAGTATATAGTCTATAAATATAAAACCAGAAACAATAATAGATAAAATGGTAGTGCAGAACATAGTTCTTTAATCTTCTTGGAAGGATATTTTAGTATGATAGATTTTAATAATATTTTTGAAAAACTTAAACATTTCTTCCAATTTAAAATATTATAATTAAACAACTTTAAAATATAACCAAAAATGGTAGGTTTATTTTTGATACCAAATCATTTAAATTGTAATTGCAAATAAAATGAAGAATTTATTACGGAGGAACATCTAAATGTGATTAAGCATTGTGAAAGTTAAGCTTTTTATGGATATAATGTATAAAGGTTTGAGATACGGGTTTATGATTTTTAATAGAAACCAATTTATGATTTTTTGATAATTTCGTCAATAAACTTCTAATAAAACAGGGTTTACATGTAGTACCATTCAGATGTCTCAGGACTCTTAACTGTTATCAGTAAAAGTGAAAAATATAATTTTTCAAACAAATATAACATACACATGAAAAAAGCAGAGATGTGACAATTTTTCCTTATAATATTTATATATATTTACATTAATTCCGCCATTTGCATATTACTTTAAACAAATTATAAGGGGTTGCAAAAAATATAATTCAAACTTTTTTCTTAAAATTACTGAAATCGATTTTTAATGAAAGCAAGACCCTGACGATCAAAATTTGGAAAATTTATTTTATATCATAGAAAAATATTAAATTTTAAAGTTATACACACATTTTCAAAAATTTAGAGGACATTTTTTGGAATACAATTATTTAAATAGCTATAACATTTTAAGAAAAGATATGAATGATATCGACATACAATTTCTTCTGTTAACAATTTATCTAAAAAGTTATGTGAAAGTCATAAAGAAACTTATTTTGAACATGTGTATGAAATTTCAAACTATGATGATTAACAATTTCTACGAAATCTACAAGCGAGCTAAAAAAATTTTTGTTTTGAGAAACATTAAGTTAAAGTTGAAAATTAAGAAAAAAACTTGTTAAACAAAGGTCAGAAGTTTCTCGATAAGTATGGAAGTTTTAGTAGTATCGTTAAACTTTTAGCACCCAAATGTTTAGAAAAGATGGGGCCCAAACATATAAGTTTCATCAAAAAATTAAATATTTTGAAGTTTAAAGGTCCTGAAACTCCTTAATGAGCGCAAGTACAATTTTAATAAAGATATTAATAACATCAACTTAAATACAAAAGATAGTATTAAAAAATTAATGAGTTAAAAGTACAAATTTCAAAACTGCACAAAGACGTTATAATAGGTTATGTTGATAAAGCTCAGAGTAATACAAACATTACTCTAATATAATTATTAAAAAAAACTAGAGATAAGTGAATAACACTTATTCAAAAGCAATTTTATTAAGATATTAATAATATCATTGCACTTTTTATTTAGAACTAAATGAAAGTTAATAGCGTTTGATATCCATAAATGTTTAAAACTTTAAAATTTCACCACGAACCGATTAAACTTTGGGATAAATTTATGTAAGCAATCACAATTTTGAATAGTTACATATTAAGAACAGAGCAAATTATTGATGAAGGTAAAATAATTTATATCTCTATTTATGATTTTCAAAGCTAGAAAAAAAACATTTGAAATTTAATGAAATAAATGAAGTATTAGCTAAAATAAATATTGCTTTCTGTATTTGTTTTCTTCTTTTCTTTCAGCTTTCTTTTCTTAAATTTTATCTTTTTAAATTTAAATTTTAAGATGCAAATTTAAGTTTAATTAATTTCTTATAAAATAATTTTCTAAGAAGGATAGTCCATCACTTGAAAGAAAGCATCACAGTTCCCACCATGAGACAGCATTTTAAATTGCCTTATAATATTTTTTGACATACTTATGTCAAAAAGGGAGGTAAAACAATTCAAAGGTTATAAAACATTTTACTAATGTTACAATATTTTAAGGCTAATGTTAAAGTATTAATGTAATTATTGAATTTTTTTGTAAAAATTAGAGATTTCAGTTTCATATTTTAAATAAATTTTAATTCCTAGTTATATATACTTTTTTTTATCAATATATTTAAATGCTTATTACGTATTTCTTTTAAACATTATCATATATAAATATATATGAGCCGCTCAGAAGCCAATGTGGTTAAGTCCATTTTTTGATATTTTCTGATTTTTGGAAATTTTGATAAAATAAATAATAATCTTCTTAGTTATTAAAGGATTTACTCGTTGGTTACTTTTTTCTAGGTTAGACAGCCCTTTTTTTAATAGCTTCTGAATATATTGTATAATAATTTCAGAAGCCATTGTGAATAAGTCCACCTTTTATCAATATTTTTTTACATAAACTTTGATATAAAAATTAAATTCTTCTTCTTTCGATATTTCTTGGTAACACTGAAAAACAAGAAATTCATAGTAACTGTAACCGTTACTTCTAATTAGAATTTCTTATCTTTTTCAGCTGCCAAAAGGTATAAGTCCTAAATTTTTAAGATGTTGTCATTATTTCAATAAATACTTACGTTTTTATTTACACATCCTGTACATACCTTGTTTTTTTTTTGCAGATTTTACACCTCGAAAAAAGACTTTATACACTTTTCTAATTACATTAATAAACTAAGAATTTTAAAAACTAATGTATCAAAAAACATTAATTTTCTCAATTTTTGTGTTTTGGACTTAACCGCATTGGCTTCTGAGCGGCTCATATATATGTGTGTGTGTGTGTGTATTTCAGTGCGTGAGTATTCTTCGAAAAATATTATTCTTTATTTGTACATTATGATTGCTGTGTGGTATAAATTATGCAAAATTGAATAAATACTTATATAAAACATTCTTTAATTTTCCTATTTTTATCCGATTGTAATTAAATTAAACTCGAAAAACATATGGTCATAACTTTTGAAGGATATATATATATATATATATATATATATATATATATATATCGTCGTGAGAGATTCTAGACTTTCATTCATCAAAAGAATGCAGAACTTCAGAAATATCAATTTTATAGGAATAATAAAAGTAAGATTTTCATTAAATTAACATAATGTATTGAAAAATCAGGATATTAAAATGCAAGGTGTAACAACAATAAAATGGATATCTCTCTTTACTTTACGCCTTAGCGAAATATATATTGAAGAACTCGAGGATGCACTTTATTTCCGATGATTCTTCTTCATATAAGTATTTGAGAATAAATGTAGGCTCGCTAGTGGAGTTCCTCTTTCGACCACGCAAGAATGGAATCCTGATCTTGCGCCACATCGAGAAAGTGAGATCCAGTACAATATATATATATATATATATATATATATATATATATATTCTGACCTAACAAAGATACAAGACAGTTTTTCCTTAAATTTATTTTTGTTTTTCTACATAGTCTCCATGTAAGTCTACACACTTCTACCAGCGATGCTCCTATTTCTTTAAGCCGTTCAAATGGTACTCCTCATCTTTCTGTACAAAATTATTGTTTATGAAGGTGATGGTCTCCTCATTTGACGAAAATCTCTGACCTCTCAGCGCAACTTTTAGATTAAGGAACAAAGGACATCGCTTAGGGCTATATTTGGTGAATAAAGAGGGTGTGGAATTAACCGTAGTGGCAGTCGAAACCGAAATTTAGGGACTTTACAGTGGCAAACGTTGAGGTGTGGGACAGCATTTTGCCTTGGCAAAACAGGATTTCTTTTTCTGCAAATATGGCTGTTCCTGTATTATCTGTGGCAGTTCCTGCCTACAGCTTGTCAAGTAATGGAGGCGTACTATAGTAGTTCTGTAATGCGATTTTCTGTTTAAAGGTAATCTATTAAGATAATTTTATGACTATCCTAAAAGAACACTCTGCAACACTGTCCAAGCCGAAAAAACATTTTTTACTTTTTTTGTTTTCTTGGAGCATATTTAACTTTGTAGTCCACTGTTTTGACTGTATTTTTGTTTCTGAGGTATAATGGTACATCCAAGTTTCATCTTAAGTAATTAATAGTTGCCAAAACTCTGATTTATTGTGCCTAAATTGCACTAACAGAGCGTTGGAAATGTTCATAAGTATACGTTTTTGGTCAAACTTAAGAAAACGTGGCACACAATGCAGACAACTTTCTCATACATAAACCTTGATTCAATATATGACAAACACGTTCTTTGGATATATGCATAGTTTCTGTTACCTCTCATTTTAATTCGACCTTAGTCTAGCTCCATTTGAAGAACTTTAGCAATGTTATCGTCAGTGGTTGCAGTTTTTGGACGTCCCAACAGTTCATCGTCTCCCAGGAAGGGAACAGGAACGTTTAAATACAACTGCCCAAATTTTCAAGGTGTTGATAGTTCAGAGACCTAGCACACAGCGTTTAATTCATCCTTAATGATTTATGCAGACGTATTGCCTTTCAAAACCAAATATTTAATGACAACTCGATTCTCGTGAATTTCGCACATTTTTCCGACCACCCTCGTATATATATATATATATATATATATATATATATATATATATATATTCTTCTTATTATTTATTTTCCTTAAAATTTTCTGATAACAATTTGCTTAAATAAGTAGATGTTATTTGTTCAAGATTTAAATCACTCCTTTATAACACAAGATGCTTTTGTAGATTATCATAGTGGCTTTAAATTGTTATATACTATTTTACAGTTATTATGTTTTTCATGTTTTGGTACAGTTTCTTATAGTGTTTTTCTTCTATTTGCATAACATAAAGAATTGATTTAAAAAGAAAATTATACAAGGGTGCAACGTTTAAAGGTGGTAATTCGTTCCAGAATTATGATTCTCAACCAAAATTGTCATTACCCAAGCCGCTATATCCCATGTATATAACAAATAACGATGCACCGTAAAAAAGGCCTTGGACGTTACCCAATTGAATGTTTGCTTTCAGAAGCTTCTTGGTAACTAAGGCCGTCGTTAACCAAGGTACCACTGTGTTCAGGTGTATGTTATATTTTGCTATTCAGACAACATTAAAAATTTCATTATTGCTTAATGATGTTTAATTCTGTAGAACAAGGTAAGAAAGCTAGTTAACGATACATGAAATTTCATTTATTCATTTGACTTCAAATTTTTAATTAATTCTTTTCATTTTTTAAATTGTAGTTTTGTTGTAAAATTGTTTTTCAAAAACTGGAGCACCGAATTACGAATCTCTAATTATAAAAGTGGATTCAGCATCGTTTTTTAAAAAAGAAATCGCAATATCGAAATTTTAACTGAATGTATGAAATCGTATTTTCATTTGTCTCTTATTCAAATTCCTTTTTCTAGGGAAAACAAATGAGCAATTCAAAGAAAGTCTTCGTGGCATGTGTCAAAACTTATGGTAATGTTAAACTAACACAAATGCTCCGTATAATGAACGGAACACCGAGTTTTACTATAATGAGATTTTCATCAAAAAGAACATTATAAATACAGATTTCTCATTTCTTGAAGATGGATGTTCCTTATTTGGAAAGAAAATCGAATGTTCAAAATTCAATTAAAACTTTATTTTAATCCTCGGTCATTTATTTTTATTGCTCCTATTTAGGAATATATATATGTTCAGTAATATATATTTATTTTAAAATCATAAATTCATATATATTGAAATGATATTTTTATTATTGTCGATTACCTTAAATTTTGTTTACATGTCAACGTAACTTTTAAAAGTTTAGAAAACACTTAATGATGGTCATAAATCATTTACTTTATAAATTAAATTTTCCTTATTAGTTTTAAAATAACTTCTTGCTTGTAGATCATAACAGAATATCTGTCAAAAAATTAAGAAGTAGTATTCAAACAAAACTGAAATATTGAAAAGAGAAGGAATTAAAAAAAATAAGAAAAGGCATGATTTTGATTATTACCTGGAACAACTTTACTTAAAATATGTAAAGTAATAATTAGATCTATGTTAAAACAAATGAAAGTGAGAAACCATATCATTGTGAATGAAAAAAATATGTTACAGTGATTTCTGTGTTTTCAGAACCATTATATTTCTGGGGAAATATAAGGCCAATTTTCGCTAAGAACGGTAATTTATTCAAAAATTTTATTTCACTTCCTTGATTGTTTTGTGTTACTTGATGGTATTGTAACATATATTTAAATTAATACCTAATATAACTTATTTATTTTATTTATTAACTTAATTTATTTATTAACTTAATTGATTATTTTGACCGCAAAGATGCTTTAAGAAGCTATTATTCTTAAAATGTTTATGCCAGATTACTTAAATTTAATGCCATTTATTATAATTTTGAGGATTTAAAAACTTCAATTTTATTCGATATTTTATAACGACCATCTTAATTAATGTTCTATCTGGAACGCGAATGTAGTGGTTAAAAAATCCACTATAGAAATTTGAGCCATCTAGTTTTGAAATTCTCTCTTATTTTTCTCCGTCTGGCCACCAATTAAAGTCAAATTCATGGGGAATTTTCTTGGAAGAGTTACTCTAGTTTTTTAAGAAAAGCAATTTGTTGTTCTTCGTTAAACTGGACGGACTTGCGGTCAAAACTGTGGTATTCACCGGAATTCAGTATAACAATATCGAATTCTAAAGTTCCTGCAGTTTGAGCTAAAATTATCTCTTTCTCTTCGGCTTAAAAAGAATAAATGCCCACTCACTGTGTTATGAATTTCGTTCGCCTTTTATAGAAAATTCTTAAATGTGTTTCATAAGATGGGAAATTATTACTGTTAAAGAGCAGCTGCTTCAAAGTAAAACTTATTGGAAATTTATTCGTTCCGTGGAAAATAATTTATAAAAATTTAGAATAAATTTTTTCTTGGCTGTGGATGTTGAAACCAAATATTTCTTTAATGGTTTTATATATTTGGAAAGGATAGACAGAAGAGTGTAGCTAAATGTTTATATAAAATAAGAAATTATAGCCACGGTAGCCTATTATTCGTGGCCAGTATTTTCGTAATGCACTTCCAAACACAGCATCTTTTGTCTCAAAAGAGTAAATAAATAACTTTCCGTTACAGATGAATGTTGATTTTAGTCTGGCTTGTAAGTCTTATGTGCTGCTGATGCCTTATAGCACGCGCAGAGACTATAATAGCATTTAAACTATATTAAAACACCTTGTAGATAACTTTGAACTTGATATAATATTTGAGATGCAAGAAACAGTTTAGGTATATCTCATTACAGGTACTCACACGGGATTTGCGAATATTTTTGAATGTTTGTAGTAGTCTAGTAGTCATGGTCTCGAACTAACGGCTGATGTTGTTTCCTTCGATTATAGGGCTCGAGCCCTGATGCCACTAAAGATTCGTCATGCAGCAGGGCTGATACGCATTGAATCTGTTGAGGTCCTAAATTATCCCGTTGGTATGGTGTGGAAGTTAGGAGAGGGAGGTGTCAGTTCTAATATCGTTCCTCGTCACTTGACCGAGGCTCAAAATTATGAAATCCGCCGTTAGTACCTCACGTGTTGTTTCTCAAAGTGACGTTGTTAAATAATCACAATCATTAAGAAACTAACGGACCTGTTCCCTTTTAAGGGAAAAAATTTAGCAATAGACAATTATTTTACATCTCATAAATTTGCGCTTCTTTTGAAAGAAAAAAGAGCTTGTTTTATCGGTAAAATACACTTAAATCAATGTAAATTGTACAATTGTACGAAGATCCTACTCCGAATCCCTTTTTATCAAAATATTCGATAAACGGCCAAACACTCTAACTATTTACAGGTGTAAACAAAAATAAATGTGGGTGTCTTAAGCTATATGCATAGAAATGTAATGATAGGCGTAATTTCAAAATGATCCAAGAAATCGAATTTTTACAATTTCACCAAGTGTGACATAGATGTAGACAATAAAACAAAATGATTATACAAGTTGCGTTTAGCTTAAAGAGTATATCTAGTTTACAATTTTTCGGTATGGTAGATATTGAAGCTAAAAATTACTGGATTTTATTTAGAGTATGCAACTCTTTTCAAATTTCTCTTAGATCCTTTATTTTGAATCTCATTAATAAACAGAGACTTTCATATACTTTGGCAAAGAAAGGAGCTGTTTGTCTTTCTAGAAAATAACAAAGGTTGTCAATGCATGATTAACAAAAGTTTCCAATACTCGTGTTCTCAGAATAAGAATGAAATAAATGAATTGTTCTTGTAACATGTTTATAGGAAATGAAAAGAACGGGTATTAAAATCTTTTATTGCAAATTATACGTTAAACACTACAGGAAGAAATAAGAGTTCAATAAGAATAAAATGTTATTGTTCCCTAAAAATAAAGGTATTTTATTTTATGTAATACAAAATCAAATTAATAAATTGTTTGAAATAACTGATTTTAACTTTTTACAACGATATTTGTATTAAAAATGAAATTTTACTCTTGATTTCTTATTGTGATCAAAATGAACGCTAATTGCCTTTGTAGGAAATTAAAAGTATCAATCATTCTAATCTATATAATTGACTTTTATATAAAAATAGGCGGACATTTACGTAAAGGTAGCAAATATTAAAGAAATTTCTACATTTAAATTTCATACCATCTGTACATTTCACCGGTCTAAAAATAACACAATCGTTTTTAAAATGTCTTTCTTACAATGATCTTATAATCCTTAATTGTTAATAAAATTTCGAAAGAATATTAACTTTCTAATGGATTTGACTTCAATTTTAAGAATTTGATATTAATTTTGATAGTTAAAATATTTTGAATCAAACGATCAAAAGCAGGTATGGCTAACTTGTTTACTTTTTGTAGCATGCAACGCTCAAAATAATCAAATGTTTTTTTCCCCTTCTCTATATACTCACTGAATACTCTGGTATGTAAACATAAGAAATTGCCACTTATCAAAGCCGTTATGTCTCGATTTGAGAAACGTTTTGTGACAATGCTCTTGTTTTTTTAATTTTATCAAACTATAGATGTTTCTCCTGGAGTCCAAAGATACTGTTATCAATGTTCAATTATAAAAATTGTATCTGACACCAAAAAAGTAGAAACGTTACAAGTGTTGGTGGTTATTTAAAAGATCTCAATGATTAATAATTCTTTCCATTTACCTTTGTGAGCGACAAGTGTTGTGTTAGCTTATTAGAAGATATGTTAACACAATTGTGACGCTCGCCCAATCCTGGCTTCCTCTTGTGCCATAACTAGATTCAATTATTAAACACTAAGACACGATAACTAATCAAAGAGACATTAGAACAATATTTACCGAATTTATTAACTTCTATTTACTATGACAAAAACTCACTATGTTCTCCTGGGGAATATTTCTATTAACTAAATTCAACCCACCAATAGTAATCCAATAGACTCTTACCACTAATCCTTCCTCGACTGCAACTCAGACACTGGATCAAATGTTGAAAACAGTAGTAAATAAACCTCTTGTAACAATCTTTAATCTAACCACCTATTTCAACCTCTCTTTCCACTTCTTCCACTTATCTATAACTTCAGCTTCACTTCTCCTTCAGCTTCACTTCTCCTTCAGCTTCACTTCTCCTTCAGCCTCGCACTCTCTACTTTCAGTCGGAGTTTATATATTTCCTAACTCACCCGCTTCACTTCATTTCTACTTGCTTTACATAATCACGTTTCATTTTTGGTTGGGCAAAGGTTGTTTAGCAAAAGCAATCCATCTCAATTAAAAGTCCCGAAGGTAGTGAAGAGAAACCGCGAATAGCCCAATGTCACACAATGAGATCAAGATTTATATGAATAATGGGACATAAAGGGTATCATCGAATTTTCATTGATGGTAGTTATTCTGCTGTTTTGTATGAACGCACCATAGATACAATCAAAGAAGGACAGCGAATGAACCATATTACTACCAACATAACTCATATGAAACTTATGTATATTAAATAATTTGTCCATTTTTTGTATTAATCAGTAATATATCTTAAGAAATTTTACAAAAAAATTCTTATTAACATAGTTTGTACTTGCCAATTTTAATATTTACTTTGTTTGCGTAAAATGAAACGAGAAAATAAAAATAATTTTTTATTATTTGTATGTCTTAATAACTGTACTTTTCTTTTTAACTCGGAAGTCAATCTTCTAATTTTCCAAATATACCACATATTATTTGCGTAGTTTATATTTGAAGTATTTACAGGGTTGCTTATTATTGAAGTAAATACAAATGAAACCTGTATAACTTGTAAGAAATTTTAATCAATGTTCAGAGGCTGTAATTTGAAAGAAATATACTAAAAATGTGGCTTGAAATTCATTACTAATAAAAAAAAACCACGTAAAGAAAAAATAGTACAATTGAAAAAAAAATATCCTTTTCACATTTTTTTTTTTGAAAAACATAACTGAAGTGAATTCTGTGGTAAAAACTAGTTATAAGTTTTTGGATCTGATAATTAAAAAAATAAAAACTACAAAAGATGGCGAATTTTTAAGTAATATTTTGAAAGTATTAAATCTATGATTTTTCTTGTTAAAATGATTTTTTTTTGCAAAACAATTTAGGCAAATCAGTTAAATAAAAACATTGAGAAAAACAGAGCTGTTTTTTTATAATTTATTCTATGTCGGTAAATAAGAGTACGTGAACTACTTCTACAGTTCAGTTGACATTTATTAATAGATATATTAAATACAAATATAGTACTAAAGAAATTGCTCCTTCACTTTCATTAAAAACAGAACTGAATCAACAAGAGGGATATGAAACAAAGAGAAGATCGCTTTAGTTATTTTATACATAAATTATTTAGAAATCAGCTTTGGTTATTTATTGGGTCCCTGAGATATCTCCATATTTATAGACTTCTTAAAATTAATTGAGAGGACAGTGCCATCCCCCCCCCCAAATTTTCGCGTGATGAAATATCACTGAACAGTACACCAATGAAATGTGGGATCAAATACTTTAAAAATCGATAATGCTATACATATTGTTATCAAGTCTTATATTTCATAAAAGTCAAGGTCTTAAATCATCTCTAGTTCCAGAAATTCATAAAATTTATGGATGCTGATTATAGAGATATTCACTCTTCGGAAATAAATCTGCTGTTTAATCGAGGTAAAATGTTGAGAAGAATTTATAATATGAAAAATAAAAAGAAATTGCTCATGGAATTAAATAACAAATGTTTTCTTAGAATTTGATTTTAGTCACATATAGAAAGAATTGGTATCCTAAGTATCTGTTATAGGAGGCTCGGTACCCTATGAACAGTGTTTTCATTTCACACATTTGAAAGTAATATTTTATTATGTCATATAGTGTCTTTGTTCAAGAAAATTATTTCAAATAAAAATTTGGATATGTTGTTGATAGAATTGTAAGAATTTAAAATTTAAAATTTTTTAAAAAATTTGAAAACTCTAATCATTTTATATGTAAAATATTTTAAAGTTCTTTTTTTTAATATATTCACGGAAGTTTTAAACAATTTCAAGGATCAATTATTTAAGAAGTTATTTGGTTTTGGAGGGAAAAAATATAATACTGAAAGGGATTCTCAAATTCAAAAAAAAATATGATATCCTATATGTTTAATTTTGTAAAGAAGGTATTAATTTTTATTCCGGAATGGATCCGTAATTATGTTACATATATTATACACAGCAAAGAAAAAAAATGAAGGTGGTAAATATTTGTAGAAAGAGCGATATTTTAAACGTATTCGTGTGATGAATAAAACCGGAACTGAGAAATGTGACCTTTTAAAGTTAATATCTGAAAAATATTTATTGTATGCACCAATTAGCTTAAAATAGAGCTTTAAAAAATTTTCTATATTTGTTAGAAGTAAAGCCATTTTCAAATAATTTAAAAATGAATTTCTAATATCTGATCATTTTTTCTGAGCATACATATTAATTGCATCAGAATAAAAAGAAAAATGAGGAAAAATGTAAAAAAAAAGTTAGAATTGCTTGCCTCAAGTAATATCAAACTGTTACATTCAAATAAAAATATATATGGTGAATAGAAAAACAAAATTATTGATATGAACTGAATTCTAAATTTTACACACACAAGATATCAACAATAAAGCGATATCAATCAAAATGGGAAATGCTACAATTATGAAGCTCTAAGATGAAAAATAAAACACTACAATTATGTTTAAAACAAAATAAAATAAATTAGTTCTTTAAAAGTTGTTGATAAAAGAACAACCTAAGCTTTTCGATATCTTTATTGAATATATTTATATTTTTTAAATTCTCTTCGTTCAGCTTCTAGTTTTCATAGATACAAAAATAAAATATCAATCGAAGAATATTTTTTTAAAAATAAATACAGAATTTAAAAAAAAAACATACACCGCTTAGGTCATTTTTAGGATACCGAGTTTTCGGAACACAGTATACTGTAAACGACATTTCTTTTTACTAAGGTATTTATAAGGAAAAGTTTTTAATCACCATATTTCAAAGCACATAAATATGTATTTAAAAAGCTTTTTTATACAAAGGATTATTAAGAGTTTTAATGTTTTTTTAAATATTTTAAAATTCCTACTGCTTCTACGAAATTAAGTACTTTTTAGCAATTTTTTGTTCAATTTCTTAGAAATGTTTCTCTCAATTCTGTGCACGGGCTCAGTTATAGTAACATTATTCATAGTTTTACAGTTTTTTTTCTAATTAGATACTTCGAATTTTGTGCATTTTCTATTTATCTTCATCCTTATTTTATATGCAGGATTATCAAATATTTTCAAAACGAACAGAATTTTTTTTTCGAAATGTTGTGTTGGTTTTAAAACTGGCCTTTGTATTTTAAGTAGTCACCATCATGAAAAATAGAAATCTGATAAAAGGTAGCTTAATATTTTGAAGATCAATGAAATGACTTAGCACACATCTAAAGAAAATTTAATTAACTTGCTAAATAATGCAGCTAAGAATTGTGAAATTTGTACATGTACTTAAACTTAGTACAATTAAGATGGAGGAATAAATGTTTTTCCATAATTTGGTGACTTAGAGGGCACTTTGTCCCCTTAAACATGTTAAACACGCGTTTCTGAAGAGATTTAAACATGTAAAAAAAATTTCAACATTTTGGTGACTCTTAGGGTTCTATGTCTCCTTAAACGAGTTAAACAAGTGTATTAAAGTTGAAAACTATCTTATTGACAAAATATTTTAAGCTATATAAGCGTTTGATATGAAACTGAAGCTACGATATTCTAAAATTACTGCTAAAAATTTCACTCATTTCAACACATTCACTAAACACTGTCATGCAACTACCGATATAAATGTAATTTTTCTTCTCTATTAGATTTATAAATTTGAAAACAATTGTCAGGATTTCTGAAAAAAAATTATCAATTTTTCGTTATTTAAAGGTTACAATTTCCATAGACATAAACAGATTATTGACTATGTTTAATATATAATAGATAAAGCAATACTCTGCTACTTAAAAATTAATAATGTCTTTTTTCACCGAAATTTTGTAAGATTTATTTTCCATTAAAAAGTAGCGTTCGTTTTACAATCATATCTTACTTATGTTATAGATATTAAAAAAGCCATTTGTGAGCAAATAGATCCTATAATTAAGCACACAAAAAAAAAACCTTGAAAAAAAATATCTGATCAGTATTTTGAAAATTAACCGAGACTTACTATTACTTCTATTAAATTAAATAATGAATAATTTCTGCCCTGTGATGACAAAAACTAATGAAATGTTGATAATTTCACTAGTTTCATGTTGCAGATCTGACTTTTGCAAAGAAATAAAATAATTTTATGTATGTAATCTATAAATTTTACGGTATTTTTTCATATCATTTATTTGTTTTCTCAACGGCTATTTTAAAATTTATGAAATTTTTTATGAAACTCAGAACAACTCATCTTCTTATACAACGAATATAAACTGAAACGTTCGATATTTTTGTAATAAAGAAAGGTTATTAAAGATATTTATGCTAGTGATAAAATCATTGTGTGTGTAAAAATTTCATTTATTTTTCAAAGGCCTTTAATTTCTTATCATTGTTATTATAATTACATTTTAAATAACAGTTCATTGCCAAATATTAGATGCTTAAGACTTCTGTTTCACCAACCCATCTAGTATTTTTAACTGTACAGTACTGCACATTTTAGAGAAGGTTGAAAATTAGCTATAATTTATGGCATTCACATGAGTAGAGTGAAATGTTCTGTAACTTAAAGTTAAACAAAAATTGCACATATTAAAAATGGTTTGTAGAAAAGCATACCGTTGAAAGAGTTAGCACCCTATATCAAGAATAGAGGTTATATACATGTGCAAAACAAAATTTCTTTGGAATATTGAGCTGAACTGCAAACTTGTATGTAACATACAACTATTTTAAGACTAAAGTGGGATTTAAGTCTTAATGTCCTCCCTAAGATTCGGGACAACACTTTACTGTAGTTTGATTTTTATATTTTTCAGGGGTAGGGATAGAGGAGAAAAAGCAAGCGTCTTACGACACGTGAAATACTTTTACTCTGTCTCAACTAATCTCCGTGGATAAAATTACAGGTGGCATTGAAAAAGATGAAGCAATTTGTTAGAAGAGGTTATTAGAGTTTTCTTCGGCAAATTATTTCTTTTTAATCTCCATTCAAGGGGATAGGGATAGAAGAAGTCGGTTGACCTAGTTGACAAGGGATATTCAAACCCTCCTGTTGCAGAATTGTTAGAAAGAACCTCCTCGTATTCTCCCCACTATAATCGTAATTATATAACAGAGAATTCATGACGATATATATATATATATATATATATATATATATATCGTAGCACTAGCCTTGAGTTCGAGACCAAGATCACTAAGCTATAGCAGCCACTCAAATATGTTCCTAAAGCCCATGTGAGTACCTGTAGATAGATATGCCTAACCCTTTTATTGCATCTCAAATATTATATCCAGTTTTAATCTAATTATCTGTAAGGTGTTTTAATGTATTGTTAGTGTTTTTATAGTGTCTCTGAAGAAATATGAGGCCTAAGCAGCACATTAAACACACAAGTTAGAACTGAAATCATCATCTATTGGTAACAAAAATTTATATATTTACAGTATTATAATAAAGAACTTCGTGTCTGGTATTACGTTTTCAAGGTATCTTAAATTTCACTTTTTTTTTTTATGAAGAAGAATGTAAATATTAAGCTCGGTTACTTTAAAATGGACAACATAAATTATGTTAATTGTTTAATTAGCTAACTTAATTACTTTCTTCGAGATGCACATTAATTTCTGAAAAAAATGTCGGTTATTTAAAGTACGCAATAAATAGCTATTTAGTTTTATTTCTTTTTTAATTAAATAATTTCCATAGAAATGCGGATCTAGAAAAGAAGAGTCAATTTATACATTTAATTACAATCAAATCAAAATTTGGCTGCAAATTTGTTTGAAGAGTTCATTTCTTAAGTGTCTGATAAGATTAAGTAAAATACGTATCTCAAAGTCTTCAAAATTGATGTTTTTGGCATTAAGAACAAATACGAGTTTAATAAACTACTTATAGCTTTTATATGCTGCTTATAAACTTTACAGTTTTTTCTAACCATCTACATAATTTAATCTAATTAAATATATTAAACGAAACAAAAAATGTATAATTCGGGGCAGTATGAAAGGAAAAGTTTCAGTGATTTTATTTAATCAGCTGTCTGACAGTTAAATCAAATAAAAGGCCAAATCCATTTAAAAGGAATTTCTTTTGAACCACAAATATGATATATTAGACAAGGAAAAGGGATAATCTATATGGTTTTATTTTCTATCATTTCAGAAGTAAAAAATATTTATATAATGCTTTCCTTAATGGGAAAGTAAAATTTAAAATTGATTTTCGTTGTTTTAATTCTCAGAATGACTTTTAAAATGACGTTGTTTTCCAGATACACAAATCCCATTGAACTTTTATCATTTTTTAAAGTTTAACGATCATATTTCACGATGATCATTCTGAAAATCATTAATTGGATCAGAATCAGATATAGCATTTCTTTTAATTAGTTTATTATTAGAGTCATTTTTTTTATTTTAAAAATTATCTTAAGGATTTCTCAAAACAATTTATATTTTTTTTACTTCTTAGAATTCATTAATAATGTGTGATAAAATAAAATAAAATATAACTAAAACCTTAAAATAATGATCATTTATCATTGCTTACGAATAACAAAAGTGATCTAAATTTTGCTAGACAAAAACAACTAATAAATCGTAATAAATTATGTATGAATCGTTCTCTCATTTTTTAAAGAATTAGTTATTAATAAGTTTGAAAAATATTCAAAAAGGAAATGAGGCAGTCTAGTTTCATTTCTTTAGCAAAAGTATTTTTATTTAATGTATTATATAAAAAGCTGTCTTATACATTGCATTTCCGGGATAATGCAGCAATAGGAAGACGATGTAATTAGCAATAAATGCTTTTGTATTCCTGGTGTCTACTATTTATTCTTTGCTTGAATCATGCGTAAAACAATAGAGTACAATACTAAATATAAAAATAATAAAATAATTTCAGCAAATTTGTTGAAAAAACCTTAGTGTTGAACAATATTCAATGAGAAAAACTTGAAGGTTATACATGCTAACTACATACCCATACACACTTATATATAATTTACACAATCAACGAGACTATGAAATATGAAGTACAATTTCCTTCTTAAAAGCTTTCAACAACGTTCTTATATATTTCCTAAATTATCAGTTCAGAATTAATTTCGGAATTAATCCCCTAAATTAAATGTTACAACTTTTGGACAAAAATAAATAGAGCAAATTTGTAATGTTTAAAATTCCTTTAATGAAAGAATACAATAGAAGACAAGTGTTATTAAGTAACTGTGAATTTAAATATTTTAATTTATTTGGTATAAAGTAGTAAAGAAAATTTAAGAAAAAATATGAATGATTGAAATCCGAAAACAAATACAATAAATTGTTCTAGATTATTGTTTCCTATTCTTTAACAAAATCTTGAAAATTTATCAAAGATAAATCAATTGATTATTAAAAATAAAAAGATCAGTATAAAAATTTTTAAAAAAAGGAAAGAAATACTTTTTTTGAAAGTAAGGATATCACATTTCTTGCATATCAGAAATTATTAAATAATTCTTCATTAGAAAATTTTTAAAAAGGAAACAATAATACTAAGCGTTAGAATGGAAGATTTTAAGAGAATGAGATTTGTCTATTTAAAAAACAAAGTTGTTTTTACAAGCATGTTAAATATTTTAGTGTTTCTGAACAAAAAAAGTTTTAGGATTTTCATCGGTCCTTTGAATATGAAAATATTAATCAATTGACTGTTTTAGAAAAATATGAACATTTTTTTATGTAATGGAATTTTTTTTAAATAAATATCTCAAGTTTTAGACTATTGAGATATCAGTTTGTTTCATAATAAAAATTCATTGGACACTATAATTTAATAGATGCTAAATTTCTAGTCTGAAACTGGAAGATTGCCATTTCTGATTATTTAAGGTGTATGATTGCAAATATGTATTAAATTTATATAAGAATAACTTCTCAGAGTTTCCAAGGATAGTTCACAAAATAACGTAAATTTCAAGAAACACTCTTCTTAGGAATTCTCATTATCTTTTTAAATGAGTAACCAGCTAATGTTACATATAGTTCATGAAAGTAGGAACTTTTATAAAAGCTTGAGGGAAAAATTATTAATCAGAACATTTTGTTGCAAATATAAAAGACAGAAAAGTTTTGACAAGAAGAATATAAATTACTCTTAGTGAAATTATTTAGATTTTAGGATATTTTTTCCAATTATGATTATATCAGTTTTTATATGTACAAAATCTACTACAGATATTTTAAGAATTACGATTTTTACGTTGATTTTGTTTCCTTAATATCCACTTTCTCCTCACTTTCATAGCAAAATTTTGTTCCATTATGTAGAATAATAGAAAAAATAAATACAGTAGAAGAGCATCATTTTTATGCCAATAGTAGAAGGCGTACCTAAAAACCTGTAAAATAAAGCTCTGAAATAAGAAGAAGCATACACCTTGATTTAGTTGATTATTTTATAAGAATCTTTAAAAAAGCTTTTGCATTCTTCTTTTGCGTACGAAGACCTGCAAAAAAAAATGCAAAATTCCACGAACAGTTTTAAAAATTCCATTCCAGAAGAGAAACTGTGATCAAAGACCTAAATTACATTATAACTTCTTTAAAAACATAAAATGTGACATTTTGAAAAGATCAAAAATTATCGTAGGAAGCTTTTTCAAGAAGTTTGTCTTTAACTTAATATTTTATCTCTTGTCCTCCATAAATTACTCTCGACGACGAAACATAATAAAAATTGAAAGAAAAAGTATTACGTTAAGTATTGAGATGAAAGTTCTTGTCTGTGCCTTTGCTTTTACAATATATATATTTCGTGTAACATGAATTGATTTTAAAATAAAGCTTTGGAGTACATATTTATAAAATTAGAATAGAAATATGAAAGTAATTTTTTATGTAAGAAAACACAATTATAAATAATGAGAAAAATTATTATGGTAATATTTGGAATGAAAGTCAGTTTGTTTTTAGAAAATGCAATATATGTACACGAAAGACATTCAAAATAATATTAATAGTAAAATATATTTAAATAGATTTTTATTTCAATAACTAATGAACATCTGTATGATAAATATTCAGTGCTAAATGACTTTCGCCCCTCTTGAAGGATTGTTTTTCTAACCCGTGGGTGAGAGGTCGGTTGACCTTCGTAAAGGAGATGAGTTGAACCCTCGATATTGGTCCGAAGAAAACTCACTAGGACTTTGCATTGCTCTTGATAAATGAGTGAAAAAGATCCCTCTTTGGATTATTAAAGTATTTTACCTTCTGAGGCCATTCTTGAAGAGAACTACCGCATAATCCCTCTCTAATATCATCATAAATAAATGGAAGTAAAGTTCTGATTGATATTTCAAGAAGATTTTCTCTGCCTTTATTGCAAATTCATATCGAAACTGGGTAGAAGCAATTTTGCTATTAAATTGCGCAAAAATACTAAGTTATTCTGCTATATGTATAATGAATTAGTAGTTATTTGTAGTTTATTATTGTAGTTTTTGTTACTTATTGTAGTTTTTGTTTTAAAATATGATTTAATGAAAAATTAGAAGACACGTTTCAAGACACTCAAGACACGTTTTAATCTAATTTATGATACATTAAAAATTTTAATTTCTTCAATATTGATTTTAACAAAGATTTTATTCTTACAGTAGTACTAAAATGTTTATAAAAAATTGTTGTTTTGAATATGTTATATTTTTCATCAAATAATATTGTTTAAAAGAATTCTGCTGATAAAAATAAATTTAAAAATATTTAAATACGCTTCATATTTCTAATTTTAAAATAATCTTATTGTAATAACGTAAATGATGGTTTTAATGAAATTCAATTTTATTCAAACATACTTATAAATAAATATTCTCAGATCTAAAAATGAATATTTTCTAGCAGCTTACGAAGTTCAGGGAAATTTTACAATTGTGGTTTTAATTATGTGCATTTTACAGAGAAAAAAAAACGTTTAAACAAAAAAAAACTATTTAAATTTAATACTATGTATTTAAATCAAAAATTAAATTTACTTGAATAAATATTCTATCTCAAAGATAATTAAGATAATTGTATTGAATTATTAGATGTATATATATATATATATATATACAGTAAAAATTACTTACCTCAAAGTCTTAAAATTATTCAATATTATCGTATTTTCTCAATTTTTATTTTGGGTTATTTGTTATGTAATCAAGAGAATATTACAGGGACTAGTAGGATAAATTAGTTAGAATAAATTACCATCTAACGTCTAGTATTTTTAAGAAAAAAATTATGGAAACAACTTAAGACAATAACTGATAGCGAACTCGGAAGTCAGTGTTTATTAATAATTTGTAGAGTAAAACTGTATCGGCTTTATTAAATATAATGCGATGGGTAACATATGTATGCTGTACATTCATTTTTGATGTTCTTGTAATTTTATGAAACCATTATTACGGTAACTGAACGAGAAAATGTTAATTTAAAATCATCGAAACAATATATTTCCCTATTCTCAGTTCTTAATTACATATTATTATAATTTTGTGCAGTAGGTTTGTATTTCAATTTAATGTATTGTAGAATTGATTGTTAATTTTATTGAAATGAATATCTTCTCGACTTAGAAATTTAAAATGGTTGTTATCAAAAAAAATGATTCCATCAACAGTTTGGGAGAAATTGGTAACTATATATATTGATATTAATGTTTGTAATTAAAATCCTATAATTTAAACAAAACTAATATTTCAAAAATAAAACATATATAATTTTTTTTTTAAATTTGTATTCTATACTTTTAAATAAAAAAATATATGTACCATTATATACGTGTGTGTGCTGTCTATTATTTCTAATACTTTTATAATATTTTATTTTTTTGAGATTCTTATGTATAGTTTTAATAGTATTTTATTATACATAATTACAAATTTTATATATCAACGAATTTATTGAAATAAGATTGTTCCTTGTCTTGTAGTAATTAATTTCAAAATAAAAACAATTTTGGAAAGGCACTTCTAAAAAACATCAATTTCTTAGTAACATCTTATTTTTATACAACTGAAAATCAATAGTGCAATTTTTCGTTATGGATATTTTTAAGTATTTTTTCGAAATGTGATGTTTTCATTCGGATCGTATTACTCTATTTTTAGAGCAATTCTTCAGCTTTAACTTCTCGTGTTCGTCATTTTTTCAAGAAGTTCCCAATTTGGTTTTTAAAATCTAAACAGTCATGTTAAATACTTCAGTTTAAATTATTAAAATTCATTTTTTGTATATTATTCTAAAATATTGAAATTGTTTTTAAGTAACTGTAAAATAAATCAAGCTATTAGCATTATTATAATGTAAACTCCTTTTTTTTTAAATAACAGGAAAGCTTTGTATTTTTAAAGTACATTTTTACCAGCTTATAACATATTCTCTATTGAATACATTACTCATATAAAGTTATTTTAGTTTTTGTACAACTACAATATGTCCTCCTTGATCACTTTTCAAAATAAAGTGTGAACTCCACGTGGCACGTGGTCTGATTTCTTCTAATTGATTTACATTAGTTTTAGTTTGAATTGTAGTCATCTGATGAAGTATTAGTTTTAAAAATAGATTAATGCATAAAGATTTATTTGATTTTCCTTTTACGGCATCACATTAATTACATTTAGTTTAAAATATATTCAATTTAGTAATTGAATATATTTAAAAATAACATTATTGTTCTCTTCAATATTTTATAGTTCGCTTTGATTTCGATATTTAAATTAAAAATATTTAATACAATGGAATAGTTTAATTTATTTTTATTATAAGATATTAAAATCTTTGGTATCTAAATATGCTCTTTGCAAAACTTTTGAATAGAATTGGTTATTCTATAATGTTTAATAATGTATTACTTTACTTGTTTTATGTCAAATATTACAATTAACTCAACACTTCGGTACAACGCACATTGTTTTGGCAAATGACTTACTATTTTAACTAATCTGTATGTTGGAATTAATGCATTAACTTTCCTCAAAATTAAATTGCATCTTGCAATCCAGTTGTTCAAAACATTTTCTTATTGAAACCATATAATACAAATATTCTTTACTTTCACATCTTACAATTAAAAAAAATAAGATAACAATATTTTTAATGCATTTGAAAGTATTTTGACGAGTAGTTTATCTTAATTATGCGAAATTCATGATTTATAAAGCAATCTTTGAACCATAATGGATCCATTTTATTCAAAAAATAGTAATAAAGAGTAAAATTTATAATTTAAACAACTTTTTAAGAAGATTTAGTGAATTGTTGAATTTACCATATTTCATAGTTTTGTAATATTCCTTATAGGAATCGCAAAATTTAGCAACAATCCGTGGATGTAACAGCTGTAGGCATGCGTAACTTTTCCGTAACCCAATTTAACCTCTAGACCTTATTCTACCCTAGTAGTCAGGTGTATGAAATATAGGCTTAATTACCACGCAAGTTATTATTTAGTCGTTAGAATTGCTGGACTGGGTTCAAATGCTTTGCGCCTAATTAGTTTGCGCTATTAAAATCCCCTTTTAAAGTACAGAGGGATTTAGGCTAAAGTTTCACTGTACGCAAATACCATTAAACTGCTTCTGTGATAACGCATCGGCGTGCATACTTAAAAGAGTGTTAAAATGAACTAAGCTTTGGCTTAAACTCTTGGGGAAATTGTAAGTTTTTACTGATGAACGGATATCTGTATTTTCTTCGAGAGAACAATGTTCTTTTCTAGGCAGGATGAATATCTTCTCAGTTAGCAGAAAAGCTTTCCAACCAATTACAAGGATTTATTTCATATTATGCAAATGAAGTGTGGAAGTTGTTTATGATTAGTTGAAATTTTTCAGTTTAGTAATCCCATTTTGATAATACCTCTATTAATCTCTACATTTCCTCCCTTTGCTATTATTTAGTCCATTGCTTCTGTAAAGATAAACATAAATAAATTAATCGTTCGTTATTAATCACAATAAAGTTTTTAATTAAAATATATCTGTTTCATTTGTTTTCACCAGTTTCCTCTATTTCAAATGCTAAACTTGGGTTGTCCCTAGCTTTTTATAACACTTATTAAAAATGTGAATGTGTAGGGAGTATTTTGGTTATCAAATTTGATTTCTTTTTTTTTTTTTTATTGAGAAATCCAACAAATTTTATTTACCAGATAACTAGATTTTATTGTAGTTTAAAAATACTAAATAAAAAAAATAATCTTCATATACACAATTTTTGAATAAAAATAGTGAGTATATATATATATATCAGAAGCATTATTTTTATACCTAAATTTAAGGTAAAATATTTAAAATATTTTCAAAAATATAATTATGTGTTGAGATAGACTCCTTTTATTGATAGTTTTTTATTTTATGGAAAGTATTTGTAATATATCATTGACATAAATAAATTATTCTATTGGTTCATGTCTAATTATGAATGTACAATAATAATGTATAACTATTTTTCAAAATCGTTTCATCTTCGAAAATAGATAGAAATCAACCATCCAAACTTCGTAGTTTGGATGATTGATTTCAATTGCTTAAGCAATTTGTATGAAGAAAACTGAAGCCTTATTCATTCTAACACAACCCACCATACAAATCATGCAACATATAATTTATCTTCTTGGTAAGCATTTCCATCTTTTCATACTAATAATGATGTATAACGATAATAAAATTTTATGTTTATTTCTAAGTAATATAAAAGTATTTTTTATTTCGGCTTCTTTTACATTTTAGCCACTCTTACTATTACTATTTTAACTACCCTAATTTTATCTTTATAAAATTAGAGTAGTTAAAAAAGTTCTCAAAATTAAAAAGCTCAAATAAGAAAAAAGTAACAATGGAATTGTATAACTTTTTATAAATGAAATTTCTAGGTCTTTTATCTACTACTTTATCAATTGTTGTCATTGATTAAATAAAATATGCACATTATTCGTATTCTTTAGTACGTCTAATGTCTAATTTTCCGTAAGCTATTACAAAAATTTATTTCACGAAAAAAAAAATCTCGTTGTTAATTTGGTTCATAAGAACCGATTATACTATGTGTTATCTGTAAGAGATAAAAAATGCACAACCATAAAAAAGCAAAACCCAAAAGAAATAGAAGCCTTACTGATTTCTACATGTTTTCTACCAGCACTTAACCGTAGAGAACCACTTTCCCTTTCCTGACCTACGCTTTACTGTACAATTGTTAGTGCCCTTAAGATTTAGCTCCTTCTGAGATAGCCATTTAGTCGTAATTCCTCTGCACTGACTCCTCCTCTACTAAATCCTCAAACTAAGGAATAGATCAGGCTGCCTTCTACTGAAAAAAAATAAATATGGAGGAAGGGCCACCCTAAGTGGTAATCTGAATCGAGAGACAGCTCCCAATGATAAGGATTGGATTCTTTCGATAAAAGTTTTATTCTGGAGAATTACCGGATGTGTAGCTAAAGCTAACATCATTATTGCTCTGCTAGTGCAAAATCAAAGCAGAAAGCTTATATCTAACTTTGTTCACAAATATCAAGATAAGATGCAGGGGATAAGAGAAATCTTTCACGGTGTTTCTTTTTAATGAAAAAAAAGTGCATTGAATTCTGTAGTAAATTATTCCATTAACGTTTTAAAATTCTGTATTGTAAAAAGAGAAGAAATAGATCTCAGTCTATTTTGTTAGAAAAATATTCAAGAAGATTTGAATTACAAAGCATGTATTTAATGAATAGATTTAACTTCTTTGATCGCATGGCCTAATTTTTTTAATACAAGTATTTAACACGAGACATGTTTTTGTAGAATTAAACTTTCTTAGCAGTGTAAAGGTTTACTTTGACTATGATTTTGAATAAATTTCGCACTTTGGTTAAATCTCCTCTTTTGGTAAATTTATATAAGTGTAACTTATTTCAAATACGAAATGCCAACTAAAATATTCGTTTGTTGGGATAGAGTTGAACATATTTAGTAACAATATTTGAATGTAATTAAAATTTTAATACCAAAAATTAAGGGTTTTATTAAATTTCTAACCATTATATCATATCAAAAATAAATTAATAAGTAATTAAATACAGAACTGTATTAATACATTTAAAAATGGTAGTGATATCATCTCCTTCAATTTGTCGTTATTTGACTGTAAAATCCATTCTTGTAATTAAATAAAATATCAATTTTATCTAGAGTCAAAAATTTTAGGCATTCACAAAAACGCCTTATATAAAGTATATTCAACACTTCATCAGATGTAATGTAATGGAAAAATTATGTATGGAATGGAAATAATAATAATAATTAAAAGAAATATAAAATTTTGGCTTTTCAACGAAAAAAGGGAAAATCGATTGGCCTTTCAAACTGCCAAAAATAAATCCAAATTCATTTGTGACACTTTCGCCTCCAGACAAAAAAAAGTTGATAGCCCATTTGTCTAAAAATTCTAAATATAATTTAACCCTATATTACTTCATTTCTTATATTTTTTTGTAAAAATAACAATTGTTACATAAATATTTCTAATATTTTAAGTGAGTTTAAATGCAGTTCTAAAATTCCAGTGTTTATTAGACAAAATATATTTAAGCTAATAGTAATTTCATTACCAGTGAAAACAAACAGTAACAGTAATTTTACAAAAAGCAGATACACCCTTTTTTATTTTATATGTTTGACTGTGTCTACTATTGATGCATTGCTTAGTAAGTTTATAAGCAGAACAAAAACATATTTCGGGAAAAAAATATTTAAGTTTGAAAAGTTTTCAAAAAGCAAAATATCTTCCACAAAATGGGCCAAAAGCATTTGATTTGCTAATAAAAGAAAATGCTGTTTGTGAGGGGTTACTGATATTTCTTTGAACTGAAAATTAAAAATTTAAAGAACAAGTAAAATCTTTACCAAATTCTATATTTTCAAGGGTAATAGCTGAAAAAAATAATCTTTCTATTCAATGTGGTTAAAGGTCTTAGAACTGAAACTGTCTTTGTACACATATTACTATTACTAAAACTTATTTCAATTTAAGTAATTAAAGCGCAGCATATTTTACTTAATGTTAAAACATATTCTACAATATGATATAACAGTATTGAGCTATATATGCTCTACTTGTAGCTTAAAGATGAGATAAACATTTAAATAAGAGCTTTGAAATAAAGGAAGATAAATAAATATAAACAGTTTCATTATTACAATTGCAGCTTTTTTTCCAAAATAAGAGACCAAGAAAACAAAACCTATTTTTCTCTTTTTAATTGAATGAAAAAAATACAATACCGTATTTATAACAGAATTTTAAATCATTTTTTTAAGCAATTTGTTATTTCGACTTAAATCTAATTTTTTAATCATCTCTTTTTTTCCTAAAACTTTTTTTCAGATTCTAATTCTAAGAAAACTAGATTAATTTTCTGTAGCGTTTAAAAAGCCTTTCCCCATAAAGCTTTAATAATTGAATGGATCCAACCGTATTTAGTTTCACTCAAAAAATATTCTTAACATAAATTGAAAAGAAACAAATTAAAATGACGGCTTAATATTTTTTTGCGTACAATGGTGACTTGCAAATGTATGGTTGAATGCTTCTCAATCCTTTGATATTCAAGCGGTTTAATGAATGTACTGATCAAAATATTTAAGAAACAATTTTTGATTTTTCCAAACTCACTAATTTCATATTAATCGCATGATTCAGGCATTGATGATTCATAACTTTAAAATAGTCTGAAATATTTCTTTTCTAGTTTTTTGACATATATTATAAATTATTTGGTAAGTATTTTTTTATATTTCAATCTTTTTAGTTTGCCATTTTCTCTAATATTTCAAATGATGATAAACGTAAGAATGATTTATTGCTTAAAGATATACGGGGCAAAAAATATATTTATAAAAACAATTGCTTGATTGAAAAATTAATACTATTATTTGTTATCTAGCATTTAAATGAACTTCTTTTAAATAATACAATTTTTAGTTTTTAGCAACTTCATGATTTTGAAGCTCTTTCATTTTTTGATCACATTAACGTTTCACAAAAGGAATTAATTTGGCTTATTCTTGTATTGAAAATTATCCTTATGATTCAAATTCTCCTTAATAACCTTCCAATTTTTAAATTATGTTTTTTGAATGTGGAATGCTTAAGAAATTTATGCAGTTTATTATGATTTTTTTAATGATTTATTTGAGGCGATAACTTTGCGCAGTATTTTTCACACCTCTTTAAAGATAAACATGAATGGACTGATTTTTTAAACTTCTTACAAAATAAACCGTTCTCAAAGTGAAAAACTTTTGCGCATGAATTTATCGTATTTGTACAATTACTTAATTAAGATATTCTTTTTTTAAATTTCAATTAGTTATTTTTTTTAAAAAAATCATATGTAGAGAAACATGTGAAAAGTTATAAAATGCTTACCTTTAGACAACATTTTAACCAGCAATGTTTTTGAATGATTTTATGATCAAATCTCTCATTAAAATAACAACAATAATACAATAAATGCTCACTCAAAAATTAATTGGTTACTTTTTGATCAGTCAACTTTGAAAAACGCTTCTTAAACTTTGTCATTTTCAACATTACGGAGATAAGGAATATTCTGCGTGAAGTGGCTCCCAGAACAGCAAAGAATGTTAGAAACTTTTAGCGATACAATTTTACAACAGAAAAATATTTAAAATATTTTGTTGTAAACTATATATTTCATAGATATTGCTTTCTTCTTTTGTCATGATTTATTTGCAAATATCATTATCAACAGATTGTAAATAAAAATTCTTTAAATATTTTTGCAATACACGTTTTGCAAAGACCAACATAACTATCTTTTGTTACTGATTAATAAATGCTCATGAAGTCTTTATAAGTAACAATTTTTACATGAACATTTACATTTTAATTAGTTTTACAAATTTATGTAAAATATCTCTCATTTCTTTCGGGTTTTTTTGTTTGTTCTAATTAAACATGTAACAGAATCTACAAATTGTAAAGGACAATTATTATAGGTTGAAAGGAATGTAATTTATAATCACAATTTCTTAACTGTGATACACAAAAGAAATACGGGAAATATATCAATATATTATAAAGTACCAAACAACTTGAGAAATATCAATACCTCAAGTTCTACATTGACTCAGAAATCAATGTAGATGTTTTAGGTATTGGTATTGCTCAAACTCCATCAACAAAAAAAAAGAGACTGATAAAATCAAACCTTGACATAACAAATATTTTACTCTCGAGTAAATACACATCGATAATAGCTGCATTTTATTCTTACATGAATCTAAAATAAAAATATTATTTAGTATTTGAGGCAATACTACCTGCACAAAATGAAAATATTTCTCTAAAACTGTGAACTAAATTCCGTAATATAATATCTTAAAAACATAAACATGAAACAAAACGTTATTTTAAGATTGAAAATTTATATTAAAAGTTATAGGATGAAAAATTAGATTAATAATGTATTAGAAATCAAATAACTTACTAGATAAATATACTCATTTATTTTAAGGGATTGTATGAATTCTTAAAAGAAAAAATTCTGCATTGTTAAAATTATCATTTACTTCATAAAAATGATAAGAATCTTATTCATTGTTTAAATCTTTTCCCTTATTTGTCAACACGCAAATGCTATTAGTTAAAAAAAACCATCCTTTTAAGTTAAGTGCTTTAGTAAAGTTTAAAGATATAAACTCAAATAAATTGTTAACTTCATATTTAAGAAGCAGAACAAATTATAAAATTGTCATGAACAGAGAACAATATATATATTTTTCTCTCTCTTTGTGTAAAATGAAAACTGAGGATTTACATTTATTTCAAAAACATTTTATTAAGTTTTATGAACATGATATTTGTATTATACTAATTTTTCTCGTCATTCAAAATCATATTTATTCTGAAAGATTAATATTTTGAAAGCGTTATGCATTAAATCTAAATATAAAGGAAACTGCATGTTGCCGTTGAGCAAATATAATGACATCACGTGATTTTTAATATAAATTTAACGAGTAAAAATAATTATTCTGAAAAACATAGTGTAACATAAGTAATATTTTATTTTGAAAGCTCAGTTGAATGGTGTAAAAATTAGAAAAATGAGGTTCTTGTTCAAGTGTCATCTTCATGTCTTGGCTGTGATTCATAATTTTTAAGTCACACTCCCCAATACTTTTTACGTTGCTTCGAAAGAAATAGCAATGATAATGAGACCAATTTCAGATATACTTTAAATTACTTTCTTAAGCCAAAATATTTAATATTTTATTATTTTTGAGAGAAAAAAATTCTTCTTTTCGAAAGTGCTTGCAGTAGCATATCCAAAACTTTTATTCCTGTAACTCAGTTATTTTTAAGATACTCTTTCATTACCCAATAAAAACATATTGCTTTTTTTCAGATTTACAGATACATTACTGAAATTATTATAAAATTAATTACAAAAGATGAATTTCAGTGTACTAAAATTTTTAATTAGACGTGTGAAGCTCTTTCTCGCAAACTATAGGAAAATACAATAACATGCGTTTGGAGGGACACTCAATAACATACGTTTGTAAGAAAATACAGTTACATAATTCTTAGATCCAGTTTGATTTCCAATCTAGTTCTATTTTAATATTTTAGGTATACCGCTGTTGAAAATGAAGCTTCACACTTTAGGCTCATAATAAAGACACTAGAAGCGATGCGACAGTCAAAATTTCATCATTCATATCCTCTAGTGTATTTTTCCGAGTAATGTGACACACAATAGTTTAGTTATAGATTCAACATCTATACAAGTTAATTCTGTCTCAGATTTTATGTTAAATGTAAATTGATTCTTTATCCACTTGAAATATGAAACAAAATCAAAAAATATCACAAAAATATTCCCAAATCATGATATTCTTAAGCGAAGGAACTTCATGATATCATAACTATGAATATATTTTGAGCTTCGTGAATTATGATGTTGTGAAGCTAAGTCGAGGTGACTCGAAAGGGGTCTCGAAACCACATTAGGGAAACTTCCCTACAGAAGTATACAACTAAAATGTTCCTATTTCATTTTTTAGACATGATGCAATTTGAGATACTCTTAAGATTGAACACCCTTCACAATAGTTATTTTTTTTTATTTAAAAATAAATTTATCTGTATGACACATGATAAATGTTCATCTGTTATTTGAATTTCTATGCAAATAAAAGAAGGAAAACTATATTATGATTACTGTGATCTCAATAAAATTAATTCCTACGAATTTCATTGTGTATTTTGAACAGAACACATATTCTTAAACTTTTCATACAAAATTTTTAAAAATGACTTTAAACTTAATAATAGGGCTAAAAATATTAAATAACAGAAATTTCGATTGATAGTCTTATTTGTGAAGTATTTTTGCTTAGCTTTGAGTTAATAGTCTATTTTGAAAAAAAATATACTAGTAGAAAATTTTACAAGAACATTATGTGGCAAACAGAGGGCAGAATGTATTATCATTTTTAAAATGAACAATGTTTGTATTTATAAATTGAGAAACATGCTGATATATTTCTAAAAACCCAAATTAAAAATTCATTTTCATCATTAGTTACGCCAATGATATGGATTCCCAATCAGCTCGTTGGAGCTCCTGTCGCTACGGATATTTTGCTGCAGTGCAACCTGGAATCTCATCCACGATCTGTCACTTACTGGATAAGGGAAGGTGGTATCATGGTACTCACCAATTTGAAATATAAAACTGAAGTTCACCCAACAGTACTCTACAAAGTTCAACTGAAATTGTACATCCATAATCTGGAACCAGAAGACTATGGTTCGTATACTTGTGTTGCCAAAAATTCACTTGGAGAAACGGAGGGTACAATCAGATTGTATGGCAAGTAACTTATTTTGTTTTTTTTTTTCCTTTGAAATACTGAAATTTATTGAAATTTCTTATATGATTTGCACGCAATTATTTAATATCTTACCATTATTAACATTTATAATTTTGATGTACTTTTCAGATAAATGTAATTTTTTTGAAAGGCAATAAAAAACGGTTTGTGAAAAATAATTACATGAATAGAGAGAGAGTTTATAAAAAAGTTAATTCAAAACTAAAATTAGGCTACATAGTTGTTGGAAATAGATTTTCCTTCGACTATGTCAAATGAGTTCAGAACCAAATGAATTTATGAAATGTTCTGTGAATTGTTTGACCATATTGTCGTATAATTAGGAAGAAGCCATATTAAGTATTCTCCTTTCATGTGTACAATCACAAGAAAGGAACAAGGAATCATCCGATTTTTTGTTAAAATGATTTTGAAAACTGATATAAATTTCTGTATTCTTAAGCAGTAAGTATTGATTAAAAAATGAATCTAAGATATTTTCAGATAGTTTTTAAATATAAAAAATTGTACTGACATGCAACTGTGGTCTTAAATTTTCAAAAAATATTATTACATTAAAATTTATAAATCAAGTTTCAAATAAGTAATTTGAAATTGTATAGTAATTTGAAAAGTTTATTTTTACTGACCAATAACTGAAAATGATTCCTTTTGTAATGGTCATTTTAATATTATTTGAAGTTAATGTTGAATATTTATTATACTTCTATGTCATTTATGCTATGTCCTAAGAAAATTAAGTTAATTCCTTTACATGTTTGCGAAGAATGAAAATAATTAGTGTTACAAAAGTATATGACAGTTTAAGGAAACTACCGAAATGATTTTAAACTATTCATGTAATGAAATCAAATGAGATCAATTTATGAACAAAAAATAAACACCAGATTTATTGATAGAAAGAAGAAACAATAATGATTAAGAAATAAATAATGAAAGTAAATAAGGAAAACAAGGAATAATATTCATCATCGTTTCAAACTTTATTATAAGCTTGTCAATTATATCAATAGCTCACGAAATAAATTATTATAATTTTCTATAGTAGATCCAAAAACCTTTTTATTCTTCTAAGAATACACTTAACACTAATATGTGAAGCAAAGATTTTATTTCAAGTACTAAATAAAAATCTTTCAAAATTAATATTCTCTATGGAAACAGTTTTTAAAAATTGCACCATAAAAGAATAAAAATAAGTACCTGTTACATGAATTTTATAATTCTCTCAAAGTAAAATAAAAAAGTATAATTTTCATAGTTTATGCAAAGTGAGAAAAATTATGTTTTGAAAAATTAACAATGGTATTTTTTTTGAATTTATTTTTATTTCATCAACAAAAATAATATATTCACAGCATGTTACATCATTCAAAATATTTCAACGATCATTTAAAGAAAATATGAAATTACTTAAAATTTATTTCTGGAAGAAAGTGTAAAAATAACCGACTCAAGTAAAATTTCTTCAATTATTGTTAAGGACTTTAATGTATATTTCCATTACTTCATTACGCTTTTATTAAGAAATTATGAGAAAAATATGGGAAAATAAAGAAAAATTAAAGTTGGTATTTACTCACTTCACTATGAAACATTCGTAAAACATAATTAAATGCAAATCGAACAATATAATGTATAAATAAAATCTCACCCTTGTAAAGCAATAAAAATGATTATGGTTCTTTGCATCGTAAGAAAATTACTAAGAATTACGATCCATATGAAATCCATATGAATGTAATGCTAAGTTATATTAATTTAAAATGGAAGAGTTACTTTATCTCACACAAGCCATTATCTTCCTTCACATGCATATTAAACATTTGAAAATAATACAGCAATAATTTAATTTAATTAATACCCATTTAACTCAATTAAGATTTTATAAAATGCAATTTACGAAATAAGGCAAAGAAAGGTTTCATTCTTTGAAATGTACCATTTATTATGCTTGTACGAATTTAAGAAACATCTGTAAAATAATCAATAAAAATGCAAAAGAAAAATACGTATATATTAAAGAAATTCAACATTTACATTTATAAATGCATTCTATTATAAAAATATATATTTGTTTCTATTTTCTAGAAAATTCACTTCGCCAATTCACAAAATTGTTCAGTGTATACAACATTACAATGGAAAAATATTTTGAAATACTATTATGCTACGTTTTATGAGATGAAATGAAACATGTTCAGAAAATAGCTATGAGGTTTCATTTTATGAAATGCTATCTCAGCTATAGTAGTTTCTTTAATTTTTAAATACATTATGTCTTACTTTGTTTAAATAAACAGTTCATTTAAAATATTTTTTCAATTTATTTTACAGATAACACTCCTCTTTAATCTTTACTACAGATGTTTTGCTCTGAAGTCTATCAATGTAACTGATTTAAAAATTATATGGATTTAATTTATTTAAGTAGTTTTTTTTAATAATGAAATTACAATTTATTAAAATGGTTTTCAATAAAACTATTATATTTATGTAAATATTTTTAATTATGAGCATCATAATATAAAATTCAGTACATTTGATACAATTATTTCAACTAAATCTAATATTAAACAAGTTATTCAGAAAATTGGATTTATTTGTCAAACAAATAAATTGTTAAATTATATCGATAAAAAATTTTGACGAAAGGTAAATTTAGAGCAACATAAATTTCAATCTATCTCTAAAATTATGAAATAGGCAACGAAAATATTCATTTTTATATTTAGTAAAAATCTATCCTGAAACATTTCGCTTTTTACAAAAACACATATTAAAGAGGGCCCCTTTTTCATTTCCTGAATATGTTGTCTTCTATATTATTTAAAATAAAGAAAAACTAAAGTTAAGGTCAATAAGCGTAATAATTATAATAATATGTTCTACAAAATATAAGCTAAAAGTATGAAATATCAAAAAAATTATATTTTTCCAAAATATATCGTTTTTTTTTTCTTATTAATTCTGCTTTTAGTGCTTAATGCCGTCTTTAATACTTAAATACTTTTTATTTAGTATTTGGTTCTTTTTTAAATAAACCTGTTTTAACAATACATTGAAAAGCTTTCATTATATCCACCAAATAATAAAAAAGACTATATTTCAATAGTCCATCAGCTGGAACCGGGCAATTCAGTTTTTTTTTTTTTAAATTTGATCCAGTTTTCCTTTATAAAATTAATTTTAAACTCTGTTATATTAATTTCCACAAACACTATTGAAAATGCTTTGTTCCAAAAAGCGTGCCATTTTTAACGGTTGGATATTCCCTCAATTTAAATATAGTAGTTTTAACAATGCATGGAATGCTGCAACGGGTCCCAGTGAAAAGAGAAGTCATCCGTGGATAATAGGCTTGTCCTTTTAAAGGCTTATTGTGCGGTAACCTTTAATTAAGGCTAAAGTTTTAATTAACATTTGATGCCTATCGTGGTTTCATTCCCCCTTACGTCATTTATGCCAAGAGAATGCTCAAGTAATTCTTCCTTGATATACGAGCTCGACAAGTGGATAAAGGAATTCATGAAGTTCATACGCAGTGCACAGTTGAACAATAAGTCATAAGCCACAATTTGCATTTCTAAGAATGAATGATTAAACCGCGTAATTGAAGTTTCCAAGTTTATGAATATTGAGTCTAATTGCCTGTAGATTTAGAAGCTCAGTGATTGATGTACCAATTAGAAGAATATTAGAAAAAAAATTGTGGCATAATGCTCCATTATATTTCAAATTAATTATATATAGTTTTTCTGTTGTATATATTTCATACCTTAAAATATTTAATATACTTTTATATAAAAGAAATGATCTTAATAATTAATTAAATTATCTTAAACATTTGAATAATATATATCTTAATATTGCTTTGTGAAGAGTTGTGTGATTTTCATTATAAGATAATGATTTCTACTTTAAATTTTTTTACACCTTATCAATCAATTCCAAGATTAAAATATTCATATGGAATCGTATATTATTACCACTTTATATTTACGCTGCTAATTTATAAGAAAATCTTAAGATTGTTCTCTAAATTACAGTTAGAATTAGTTGAAAGTAGTTTTCTTAGATTATAGTCAGTTGAAATAATTAGTCATGATTGTGTCTCCTATCCATTAAAACATTAATTTAAAAATAAATAATAACTTTTTAGTTTTAAAGAGAGGCTTTTTGAATGAAACTTTTTTTAAAAAATTAGCATTACATTTAAAGTTAAACTAATAGAGTAATTATTAAATTATAAAATAAATATTTGGTTAAAAGAAACTATTAACAAAAAAAAAATCTGGAATAATCTATTTGAATGAAAGAAATATATTCTCTCCCTTTGCAAACCAGGATTATTTTTTTTACTTATGGAATGCAAAATACAGTAGCACCTCTTGTAAGAGCTACCTCTATTTAAGGGAAAATTCTGTTGGTCCCAGTGTATTGAATAAAAAAAGTTATACGTTTTTACCTCTTATTAAGGGACACTTCTATTTAAGGGATAAAACGTCAGGTCTGGTGGGCGCCCTTTATTATAAGGTACAGGTACAATTATTATTAATATAAATTAAGATCAATTTTTTTTTCGATTCAATTGAAATAAGTAAGGTACTCTCCATTTTTACAATAAAAAAAGGCTATTTTTCTTGTTATTGTAAATCATTAAGAAATAAGGAATGTTATATATTTACAGTAAAATAAAAATTCAGGAAAAACATTTATTTTTCAAATTAAATTATACATAATCCTTCCTTTCCGAAAAAGAATGATAATTATTTCAAAAGAATGATAATTATTTCAAAAGAATGATAATTATTTCAAAAGAATGATAATTATTCACCCATAAAATTGGTATAATTTTTTGGAAAAGTGAGAAAAATATTTTTTGTTTGGTAAGCCGATGCTTTAACATTAATCTTGCACTAGGAATTGCATTTGGGGGTCATCTGTCATTTGTGAGATACACGATTGATGTATTTATCGTATTATTGATGTATTTATCTTCGTGTTTTGAGCAGAATTCGTTCATAAGACTCATTAAAAGAACATTTAATTTACAAAATGTATTTATAATTCTTAAATTAGGAACTTATTTTTTAAAAATTTTAAGGTGTGCTACGTAAATCTAGTTTCACTAAGACAACGAAAATCCAAAAATTACTCAAATACAAAATCAATACAAATACAAAAAAAAAACAATGTTACAGTAAAATACAAATAAAAAGTAAAAAGTGGATAAAAGAAATAAAAAAAACATGTATAGAAATATACATAAAGAAAAGGAAATCCACATGAAACATTGCTCCTCATTATTTTCGTTGAGCTATCTAAGACGCAGTCATTGGGACGAGCAATTAGTGTGGGCAATTGACAGAATCAAAATTGCAATTTGATCACATCCCCTCAAGAGGCACCTTGACATAACTCTTTACTCTTATTTATATTCTTTCTTTCCCCCTTATTCTTTTCCAGCCCCAACAAAACACACTTTCCTTCTATTTGTGATTACAGATCTGCTCGACTTTATTCCTTAAAATCACGCAGGGTCGGTTTTCATACTTTTCCGTCGGCCTTTCATGATTAATGTATACGCTTAAAAGATATTCAAAACCCCCTTCTGCCTTTTTGGAAGGCACTCCTTTGCGACACTAAAATTCTCATTCCAAAGGAGGGAAAAAAAGTTATATTTTACTGGATCCCCTTCTGTTTATGTTGTCGTGTAAGTTTATTTTTATGGTGTCGCTTACTTCATTTTTCTCTTTTCCAACAGAAATTCCACCCCCATCTTCGGTCGTGAATGCGCAGGGAGAAGATATTTTTCATTCCAAGTCGGAAAAATTGAGAAACGGACATCAGCAGAATTCCTTCAAGAAGCACGATGAAAAAGGTAAGTGAATCGTTCTGTCTCGATTGCCTTACACTTAGAAAGTGAAATACGATTTGTTTTTACGCTCCTTCATTGCGAAAAATTACGGAATTGACGCAGACAGAATTTCCAATTTAGTTTTCTCTTTCTTTATGCTCGTCGTCAAGTAGAAGTTTTGTTTTTGATAATGTCACTTACAGGCTTCTGAAAATGCCTTCTTCACGGTCTTCTAATCTGAAATACAATCTATTTCAGAGACCATTTCTGAACGCAATAGCTTATAAATAAATTAATCTATAGAATGTTGAAACTAAGTATAAAACCTTTTTCGAGAACTCTCAATGCCTTTATGTTAGCGTTCTGAGTGTGAAATAAAATAATTCAAAAGTGTTTCATCTTTTTCTTTATAAACAGATTTTGTATGTAATATCGAACTTGATATTTGCATTCCAAATTAACTAAACAACATTGAAACCATATTTAATTTTAAAAAAACCAAATAAAATTCTACAGTACGAATAAAAACCTTTTAATACATTTCGGAATTTAGATTATTTTGTTACATACTCTCCTTAAATTTAATATGGACTTTATAGTTGAAATTATTGCAAAGATTGTAGATATTTAGGATTGAATGATAATTAATTTTGTTTATCAAATATCAAATGATTAAGTTTTCCATCCACAATTCTTAAACTATTAGAATTTGATTTTCGTACACAGAAGACCACTTCTGTCAGAAAAATTCTCGTTCATTTTAAAATAATTTTATTCAAAATGTATAAACGTTTTTAGTGCTTTGCGACTTAGATGACAAACGATAAATACAAAATAATAATATTTCATTGTAATATAAAAAATGGTTGTTATTTTGCGAAGTATGATTTTAAAAAGTATAATTCTTCTGCACAGAGAACGTAATATATATTTTTATTTGAAGCATCGATACAAGTAAGTAATGCGCAATATTCTCTAATATAGGTACTTTTATAATTGTTAAATATCTAATGTAGATATATTTAGCAATTTTCAGTAACAAATAGCGCATGATTTAAAAAAAAAGTATTTAAATATATGATTAAACGACTTTTTTTATTATATTGTTTTTAAGCACTATATGACGTAATTTAGGTTAACAAATGGAAATTAGCTTTAAAAACCACTAACTGTGCATAAAAATTTATAAATAAGCAATAAAATTAGAAGATAAAATTGTTGTTTATCATATAAAAATATTAATAGAAAAAATTTTTTGCTACTTCGTCACACCTTTACTTTCATTCTAAAAAAAATCCTTTATTAAAATATTTATATAATATTTGTATGATAACTTTTATAACTATGTAAAATTTATATGTTGAACAAATAATTGCATGCGAAACTTGTTTTGAAAATTATTTAAGAATAATGACTACTTTGTAATTATCAATTTTATACTCACTATTTTTAGAATGATTCATTAAAAATGAAAATATTTTTCTGGAAAAAAAAACATTTAAAATAAATCCGTATGAAAATGTGAGATGAAATAATATTTTTGGTAGTTAATAAACATTTAAATATTTTGAAATAGCACTTAAAGTAAAATCGTTTTCCGATTTATATGAAAATTCATTGTCACTTATTTTTCAAATGAAGTAATGGATAAATTTTTGAACTTAAATGCAGTCATTGGATATAATAATAAAGATGAAAGATTAAAAAGAACTTGAAAAAGATAACTTGATAGTTAATTTATTTTAGGAAATTTAGGATTTTTACAGTAATCAAGATATCACATTCTCTGAAAGTTAAAATTTCAAGATACATATTGAAATCCTTCTCCAAAGGAAAAAAATTCATTTTTTCTCTTGAAATATTTTAAAATGAACTAATTTACATAACAGTGAAACGTCGTATAAACAGTAAAATTGTGCCATTGAAGCAAAGAAGAAATTAAATTCAATATAATCTTCCTCAAAACTCTGCAAGAAAAAAATGGCATATGTCTTGTAGAAAGAGAAGAAAAATTAATTAAAATTATTGCCCTAAGTTGTACGTCAAGAGCATATTTTTTTCCCTTGGCTTATTTCAATTATACAAACTATATTCACAAAAAAGTTAAATTAAAATATTTCATTATTCAGGGAATCTCTCAGCTCAAAAGTCGCACAATGTGAGGGCAGTGTTTGCCTTAGCATCATCGTCATCCATTTTTTTTCCTCTCTCTTTTAAGTTGTAATTTCTTAAGAAAAATCTCAGAAAGGAATTAAAATTAATTATTTCTTTGACGGAGCGATCATAATACCTTAAAACAAAACAATGTAAGTCTTTCTTTGCTCTTTTCCTGAATTTTTTTCACCAATTTTCCAAGCAACTCAATTCTTTTGCGTTTTGTTTGCGATTCTTTTGGGTTCTGTCTGAAACACCAAAGACATGCTTTTCCGTTTCATCTTTTAATCAAACTCTTTAATATTTACGATAGTGTTTGTGACGTATGTTTTTATTTTGCTTTTTTATTTATTTTATCTTGGATGTTTGAAGAAACGAGCTGAATTAAATATTTATTTTTCAATCTGCTTTGCTTTGGTTTGCTCAGTTTCATTAGTAGCTGAAGTAAACGCATAACTTTTGATTCAATGAAATGCATTCGAAATGTATGAACAGAAAGAGCTGTTTTTGAAAAGTTTCCTTTCAAATACATATTGGAGCGTTTCTGATGAGGACGAATTTTGTTTTTGAAGAAAGATTATTTTCTTAAAAAAAATGTTAATGCAATTGAACTATTTTTATTATAAGTGTTTCATGACTTTTCCATTTGCATCTCTTACATTTTTTTTGAATTTCGAAATCAATTTATAACTTACTTTAAAAGGAAATTATATAATTTAATTTTCAAAGATGTTTTTCCAAACTATTACAATTAATATTTAGAAAAAAAAATTAATTATTTTTCTAATGGTTTAGTTATAATTATGCTTTAAAACCACTGTCTTTTAAAATGATAAATTTATTCAAAAATTATTTAGAATGATTGTGGTACTTAATATGTAAAAAAACACATACTTCTCATTTTATTGTGGTTTTTAAATTCCTTCAATTTTCAGCAATTGTATTGTTATATTATTACACATAAAAATGAATTTTGTTATATGTTACTACTCTTCATGCAAATAAAGTTTTATCCAACAAAATACATGACACTATATATTAAATGAAGAAATGTCTTTCTTTAGTTGAAAGTATATATTTATACTATTATTTTCATTTTAATTTGCGATGCAGATAATCAACATTTAATAATATATAATTTTTCAGGTTTTACATTTCTCATAATACTAGTTGAGTGTAGCTCTGATTTATAAGGAAAAAAAAAGAGTATCATTTCGAAATGACGTAATTTTTATTTACTTTTTTTCTACAACAGTTTTTTGTTTTCTACAAATTCAAATTAATTTGCAGATTAATTTTTTCAAGTATATTTAAACTAATTTATGAAGAATATTTAAAATTCTATTTAAAAATCATTTCGCATGGAAAATATTTTTCGATTCCCAATTTAACTTTTTTTTTCGCTTTTTTAATGAGCTTAGATGTGTAATGTTATTATATGTGTTTAGCTGAGTGTGTTATGTGTTAGTATATGATTTAATTATGACATATATGTCCACTCATTTTATTTATTCTCTTACTTAAAATAAGAAATAAAATAAAATTAATTTTTATCCCAATGTTATATTTTTAAGTATTATTTATTATTATGTGACTAATAATGTTTATTTTATGCAACACATTTAATGAGCAGTGTATCCTTCTAGATAAAAGTAATAAGTTATTTTGATTAATTTTAAGTTAAATGAGATACCGTAAACAAAGAAAAATAAGCTTATTTTATGCTCATTATTGTTGTTTCATGCTTATTATATATTTTGTTCTTATTAACATTATAATCTTATTTTAGTTTGGATAATCTTTACTTTTTAAAATAAAAAGAAATTGGAATCACAATTTAACTTTGAAATACCTTTCTACTTATTTATTTGTTTGTATAAATCAAATCACTTTTCTGTATTTAAATATTCATAAATGAGCAATTAATAATTGTAACTGTATTTTTATTTAGATGTTGTGTTCTTACCTTTAGGTACAACTGGTATTAAATACATTGTGTTTAGAACTTTAAAAATCTGCAGAATGTTTAGTAACATAATACTCTATGAACAAAATATAATTATGATTTTAAAGTTTAAAGAAAACAAAATTAAAATTTTAAAAAAATATGGTTTGTATTTTCCTCAATGCTTATACAATATGCAAAAATTATGAGTATTTATTAGAAAAAAAATACATTCCCTATGTAGAAAATATTTTTTTCTGAAAAAATTTGTAAATAGTAGAACAATCGATAAAATAAATTTTGAGCAAAGTACACATGGTTTTTCAAATTAATTGATACAATTTCAAAAATTTTATGTTTTCAAAATTAAACTACACAGAATAATCATTTATATATGAAAACAAAGAAAAACTGAAGAGGTTTTATATAGTACAAAATCGATGCCTTTATATGTTCTTTGTGAAGCTGTTTTAGTAACTTTCACAGAGCTACATCGCACTTGAATAGGTCGCAAAGGACCAGATGACTTGATATTATATAGCTGGTCACCTAAGTCACCTGACATGATTTTGAAACCAATAGTGTGTATGCGCCACCTTTATCCACAAATTTTTAAAAACTTTAACAACAGATTTCTGCTGATGTACAATCAATTACCATTCTAATTTTACAACGCTTTTGGCAAGAATTTACATATCGAATTGATATTATACGTGTAACTAAAGGAAGTTATTTCGAACACTTAAAAATAGAACTCTATATTTTCCTTTAACTTTCATGGATTAATTATGTATGTATCGTTTACTTATCAAAATATGAAAATTTGAAATCGGTTGAAGCATTTTCAATAATTCTGTATATCAGAATCGTACAAAATCACGTTTTGAGCAAAAAGGAAATACATATATTTCTGTCTATGGGGTATATTAATGAATTCAATTTTATAACATTATATTTATCAGATTCTCATAAATAATATATCTACGGTATCAGTAAAATATCCTGTATTTGTTAATCAAAAAATCAAGAAATGTAAAATTTGAAATATTTTAATTTCTCAACTAGATAAAACTTTTATATGTCTTTTAAGCAAAATATGATAATGACTTTAAAAAAATTTGATAAATTTAACACTTTAAAATTGAATTTTAAAAATATATTTGTGTAGATAGCTCTCATAACAAAATAATCAAAATCTATTTATAAGAGAGCATTATTTTATTTGGAATAAACAACTGTTTTATTTTAATCTCTATAATATTTCTCAAAAAACAAAATGAAATCGACGAATTTAAATATCCAATTATAACATTGAAGAGGGCTCTTGATTAAATGCTCAAATTAGTTCAAAACTTTGATAGTTTCGTGCTATAGATTTTTTTTCGAAGATAATTTAAGAATATATGAAATTTATTTAGTGAAAACGATGCTAAATTTTTTTTCTGTTATTTTTGAATTTTTTCAACTCAAACTATGAATGTTTATGATATAAAAATAAACATAAAACTATTACTCTAAGTATAAGTAGTTAGCCAACTATGGAGTATCATAGAAGTACTTTTTATAAATTATTTAAGAACTGTTTTTTTTCCTTTTATTTAAGGCTTTCATTACAATATTAATGATTTATATTTTATTCGAATTAATATTTATTAGATTATATTTTATTAGATTTGAAAAACTTTAAATATCTAAAAAATTTAATATCTATTTTATATAAGCCGTATAAAACCAGATAATATGGAATTGAATTGAATTACTCAAAAGAGAAATGAGTGACATGAGTTTAGTACAAATTTCAAATGTTTATTTTATTCAGAAGTACGATTAGTTGCTAAAGGTTTAAAGAAAATCACTGTTTTCAGCTAAGCAGTTGCTTACAGTTAACTACAATCTGTTAAAAATAAATGGTAATGAAGATAGGATTACAGAAATCGTATAAAAGTTAAAGTAAAATCACCTCATCGGAAAACAAAGCGTCAAAGTATGTTTCAAAGATTAGTAATTTGAAGAATATGTCAATGATGTTCGTGATATTGATATTTGAAGTGTCTCTATATAAATAAATTAAATATTGTGACTGTAATTTTGAAACTTTTTTCCCTTCGTTGCATATATATTAATACAAAAAATTAAATGCAATGATTGTAAGCAAATATAAATACATAGATATTTAGAGTTAAAAATGCTTACATTTATAAATATATTTTTTACTACATTGATTTTCTTGCTCGAGAATGATATCTGAAAAAAAAATGCACACAAAAATTACGTGTTATATCAATGACCTTTTTGATTCAAACTCCAAATGTAGCTTTCGATTATTATAGATATTACACTTAAATTTTTAACTAGCGGTCACATTTAAAAATTATAAACTTCAATGATTAAATAAATGATAATTGTGTAAATTTAATTATTATTGACTATTCAAATAAATATTATTTTTCATAAACAGTAAAATTTATTTAAGTATTATATTTGAAATTGTAATTCTAAATCTAAAATTTAAGACTTTTATGAAAGATATTTTGAGAAACTATTATTTTAAAAATATGTAAATATTACATTTAGAGATGCTGTAATGATTGTATTTATTGAATCGTAAAATAAGTTAGCTTATAATTTGTAAATTAACTCAGTTATTTTTTAAAAAACACATATAAAGTCATATTATATTATAGTGTTCTAGTTTAATTTAAGAAAGAGACTGATGAATGCCATGTTTTGATAAGAAAATCAAACAAAAAAAATTTTTTAACTAATATTTATGCACTTTTAACCATGTAAAATTATTAGAAGAAAAGGAAAACGTAGAATAGGATAAAATGTATGATGTATTTCTAAAATATTGTTTCATATTTAATCTAATATTTCTCTGGTCTACTATAATCTGGCTTTCAGGTGGAAAATGTGAGATTAATTTTATACATTGATAATCCATATCAGGAAAAAAAACATTCCTCTTAATATTTTTGTTTCTTAAAAATGTAAGAAAAATCTTTAAAAAATGATATTAAAATATTGAAACACGCAAATAATTCCTTATTCAGAGTATAATGTAGTTAAAATTCAATATATTCCTAAAAAGATATATCAAATGACTCTTATGAACAAAAATGATATAATTCTCAAATTTCCGTCATAATTATACCAATAATATTTCATACACACTTTTGAGTAAATCTTACAAAAATTATATAATATTCATTAAGATCTATTATGAAAATATTGAGAGCACTAAACATAATTCATTATAAAACATTAAATGTAATTGTTAAATATTGATTTTGTTTTCAATATTGATTAATATTTAAATATTGATTTTTTTTTGTCCAAACACAGCGCAGGAAAATATTTTTATCCTGACCGAAGATCAGTTTCAAAATATGTTTAAAAATTTACGATTCTGATAACTTTTAAACATTACAGAAAACTAATTCCATTTCATTAAAAATATAATATAAGTTGTTTAACATATAATCTATATGTATATCATAAAAATATTTCTGACATAAATATTGCTTAACTTGAAAATAAGCATATTTTTGAATTCTATGAATTAACTAAACATTTTTGTACTATAGATTACTCATCACAAGACCCCACGGATCACCGCTCAAATTTTCAACCTAAAGAAGAATTTTCTCAAATTCTGAAGACTAAAGGTATGCTAGTCTTCAGAAATTGTTTTTTTTCCTAACTAACACAAATAACTACAATGAATTTCTGTAAACAAATAAAACATTTCTTTTACTGTTTTGAAGTGTCGGTAAATTTTGCTATTGATGAAATATAGTAATTAGTTACATTAGCGGCATGACTAATATCTATAAGTACGCTGTTGAAAAAAAAAACCCAAAACGTTTGGAAATTTAATTTAAGTGAATAGATTTTATTGTACAAAACTCAATAAGTAAAATGATATATCTTTGCAATTGTTTTCAACATTATTACTACCTTAAATCTTTAAACAATTTTTCAAGATTAAAACTATTCAACTTTCAAGTGAATTTCAAAAATTCTAACTTCAAAAATGTATGTAAGTTAAAATTTATGAAAAATACTTATTGATTTACATATTATAACATGCCTTATCACTTTGATGCATTTGTATCATCCTATTGACTATGTAACATCAAAATGTATAGAAAAAATTTGAAAATATTACCGTTAAAAAGAATTTTAATAGTTATATATTTATCTTGGTCCAAACATTTATTATATTGTAAAAATATTTTGAGTATAAACATACTCTTCGTTCTATTTTCTGACTATTGTAAAAGGGATTTGAATTATATTTGTTCTAAGGAAAGATAGTAATGCAAAATAATATTTAACATTAATATGAATTTACTGAAAATTCATTTATGAGAAAAACTGGATGCATGAAATAGTCCAAAATTAAAACAATTAACTTAATAAAAATAAATTAATTCAGAATTTACATTGGTTTATGAATGGAAATAAAGTAATGTTAATATAAAATTCAAATTTGTTTGAAAATGTTTCTTGCACCGAATAGTACTAACTGAATTTTGAAAAGAAAATTAACTTAAGTGGTGAAGTTATTTCTTTATATTTCGTTTTTATGACAGCAAAAAGTTGTAAAATCCTATTTTAATAAGAACTTCAAAATCATTATCAATTCTAGTTTATCTACACATAATTAAATGATCACAATTTAAAAATGCACATGCCTTATCCATCAATATAATTTTAAAAGGAAGATAATCTTAAAAAAGAGTATGAGAATCTGATATTTAATCAAATGTTAATTTCGATATAAAATTCTTAGTCCCCTGAATAATATAAAACAATGTAAAAGTTTGATTTTAGTAACGTGCTTTTTACTGTTTGAGTCTCAGTAATAGAGTTATAAATTTTGTAAAACGTTCCTTAATAAAATTGAAATTTATTTTATGGTAAAGTTTACATCCAATTAATTTTAAATATAACACATTTTTAAACACTGAATTAAAAAATAAATTTTTAAATTGCATTCACTAATCAAATGTTGCTGAAGTTTTCGTGGTTATTTGAGGTGATCACCATATTTATTACAGATATAATCATAACTCCAAATTTTAGTGTATCTAGAAGTATTTTTCTTTTTCGTCAAATTAATTTATTGCTATTAGAATAAAATTAATGATTTTTTTTCTTGGTTGTAAAAATGTTTCTGTCTTAGTCGTCAACTAAAAGGTGTATTATGTATTAAATATCTCAATTTTTTTAATTTCTTTCTACAAATTTTATTTTTAATTTTTATTTAATATTATTAATTATATTATTTATAGTCATAGTAATTATTAGTTTATAAATTAATTATGAGCATGTATAATGCATATTTTTGAGCTTATTATTAATAAACTCTTATTTTCAGATTTTGCGTACTATCTATAAAAAGGCTATTTGTAATTACTAGTATATTTTATGTTACGTTTAATTAATTTTATGTGTATTGAAATATCAATGAGATATATTTCATATAATTTTCAAATAACAAGAATTACTTTCTTCTATTGTTGTTTACGTTCGTGTAATGAATATATACTTCCAAAAGAAATTAACTTAATTATAATTACTTAAAAATTATAATTTTAAATTTTGCCTTGCATGAATAAGAAATAAATATACAAATATGTTAATAATTAAGCATTAAGTAATAAATATGTTAAATTCAGGTATTCATCAGACACCTTACTGATTATGTTTTCCTAAGTTCCCAAATGTTTTTCCTTCTAAGAAAGAATTTTTTTGTGGAATTGATATAAGTTATTAGTATCTTAACTGAAAGAAATAAGGAAAGTCAGTTAGTGGAAATAACAGAGGATGTCTAGAAATGAGAAAATTAGATTCTAATAAAGCTTGATTTCCACTAATAAAATAATTTAAAAGGTTAAATAACATTAACTGCAAGTTCTTGAAAAAATATTCCAACAATATTAATTGTGAAATCTGCATTTGTAAATTAAGTTAATTAATTATTTTTGGAGCTAATGATTTCATGAGATAATGTGAAACTTCTGCATTTAATTACCAATCCAGACTCAGAATTTTTTTTTTGATAATCATTAATTTTTAAAATTATCAAGAGTTGTGACTTAAAGGATAAAAATAGTTTTTTGAAGAAGGCTGGCATTGTTAAAATTTTATATCAAAATTTCTTCATATTGGATATTTGTATATTTAGAAAATTTTAAATGCATATAAAACTATTTTACAAGCATGAAAAAAGCCATTCAAAAACATTTAAGTTTAGCAAATTTAAATTATCTTTATTTAAAGTGGTTTATTAATAATGTAAGAATTGCAATTCTTTTAGATATGAAATGATAAAAAAAAAAGGATTTTAGAAGTTTAAATGATTTTGAATATAAAATCCATATAAAATAAAAGGCGCAGTAATATTTTTTTGTGTGAAAACTTAAAAAAATATATTCTTGAATTTTCTGAATTAAATCTTTATTAATTACTGTTAGCATTATTGTCACATTTGACATTTTTTTAATTTGGATAATTATGAAAATATGTAAGCAAAGTTTCACAGAAAAGGAAATCAACAGAAATTCAAATGAATAAGAAAAATTTATTTAATATAAAGGTATATATGTGTGTATATATATAGGATTATAAACATGTACCATTTTTTTTAATTAGTGAAGAAAATATTTTTAATTTGAAACAAGAAGTTTAGTTTTCAGCATTTTAAGGCTTCGCAATTGTTTTAACAAACAAAATTATTTTGAAACTCTTTAAGATCTTAAAGACTTTTAAAATAGGGAAACATTTGGCCGTTTTAATAATTTATACTGTCTCAAATGTTATATAAGAGGTATTTTTTTTTCAGGTGGCGAAAACGATTTATCAGGAGGCAGCACAAGTTCTCGATTGCATTGCCTGTCCAGTTTATTTTTCTTGTTGATGGTGTATCTTCATCAAATTTTTGTATTTAACATATCGTGACTTCTCCAAGAATTGCCGCATTTTGAAAAATGAAACACATGTCAAGTTGAAGCTGTCAAATAAAACTGACGATGATATATTCTTATTGTCATCTTAGTAGCGTTATGTATAAAAACAGTTGCGCTGGATCGAATATAGAGAGCATGTTCCTTTTTAGTTTATAATTAATGAGTTGCGGAAAGTGTAAAAACATATAAATTACAGAGTTTTATAGAAGTAAAAAGATCACAAAGATTTAGGCAAAATAATTTTGAAAGGAAATTCATTGTAGAAAGTATAATATGTTTTAAAAACATGTCAATTAAAATTATGTAATTCTTTTAACAAGTATTCTTCGTTATTCTTTAAACTTTTTGATATTATTATTTTTACATGATCACAGTTATATATTTATTCCTGATTGACAGTATTGAATTATAAATTTTTCCATCAGGATTTTGCATTTGTTCAGAAACTAAGAAATATTCTCGACACATTAAATAAAAAGGTTAATCCTTAACAAATTATTCTAAATAGTGAAATTATATTTCTATTGATGTAAAATTGAATTAACTGGATAAGCAAAAGTAATACTTACTTAGATTTAATTGATATGAAACTTAAGTTTATTTTTTAAATCTCAATACTTTGCATACTAAAAAACAATAATAGCATTATTATCATACAAAGTCACTTTGATAATACAATGCTTCTGAGATTCGCGAAGGAGTAAAATTATCCATTCGAATTAAACAAAAAGCTACAACAAAGCATCTATAATTCCATAATATATTTACACTAGTTATATTTTTTTTTTGTAATGAAGAAAAATTCTTCAAAAAGAATATGCTTCATTGAAAACGTCAATACTTTATTTTAATAAAAACATTTGAATACAATGAATAATATGGTCCTCATGTATTTACCAAAATCTGAAAGAATATATGGTCTTATAATTCAATAAGAACTTCTGTTGGAATAGTGATCACATCAGATGTGAAACAAAACTTCTCTACCCTCTCTACATTTGATCCAATGCATGTAAGGCTCAACAATCTTGTGTATTATTTTGCGTAGATGTTTTACATTTTCCCCGCAGTATATGGGTTTGAATTGTGTATAAAGTGTAACCCAGTATGTAAGTCTCTGTATTGAACGTTGCTAGAATGTTGTGTCCTAATTGAATCATGTTATATATATTAATGAGTGAAAAACTAAATTCAAGAAACATAATAAACTGGAACTTTTGTGGGTGTTAATACAAGCATTAATAATTGGAAATGTTTTGTGTCAGATTTCAATAACACATAAATCATATGAATGTTTTAAAAGACTTTTATGCATTTATTTCACATTTTAAACCAAATGAATATGTAATACACAAAGAAAATTTGTTTGGATTGTATCGATTCTTATGTGTCTTTGGTAGAATACTTGGATCTGTGCATGCATTTATAACATTTTCTGCCATCTTTTTTTGTTCAAGTACAATTACTTTTGTAAGTATTATTATTTTAAACTTGAATTAACAAGATTACTACTCCTGTTTGAGTACTGATTAAATATTATATAAAGCGAAAAAAAAATTAATTTTTCAGGCACTAGATTAGATATTAATAATTATAGTAAAATAACGGAAGCCCAGCGATATAAAAATATTTGCTTTTAGACACTTTTCTTTTCATTTTTAGTTCGGAAATAAAGTATAGATTAAAAATTTATTTTAAAAGCAAATATTGTGTTATAAGTACGACATTTAATATTATCGTGTTTCATTATTAGAATTTTAAAATTTCTTTTCAAAAAAACATTTTTTATAAATATTTAATGTAAATAAATAAATTACACCCTTTACTAAACATGTTCCCACACATTATTTTAATTGTATTCCAAATTTGATTATATTGCTGTTACCAAGTACTTTTGCTGCTTTAATCTTTCTAACGCATATTAATCTTAAAAAATGTCTATAATTTACATTTGGAGAGAAATGAACTTATATGGATACCATTTATAGTACATAAATTTAAGTAATCCCATTAATTTGAAATTATTTTGCCTAAGTTGCAAAATATATCATAATTGTCACATTTGAAATAATTTATTTTTATAAATAATCGCAAAATTAAACAATCGAATGAAAAATGCTTGTTAGGTAATAGTTTCATAAAATGAAAAATTAATGTATAAATACCAATTACGAATATTTTATTCTGATTTTGTACGTATGTATAATATGTATATCATTTTGCCATTTATAAAATACATGTAAACTATATGTAAATTTCTGTGCATTTATATAACCATAAAAATATGTTACAAAATAAGTCCTGTACATTACCACAAATTTGCTCATTGATATAAAAGTGTTTGATTGATTGTCTTGCAACTTATTAATCCACACACTAAATGCTTTTATCTCCTACATATTGTGTATGTATAATAAATTTTTTTCTGAAAATTGTTATTGCGTTATCAGAATACATATATTGTTCTATGTAATCCTTCCTATTTATCATGTGTAAAAAATAAAAAAGATATGAATTATGAAGTGAAACTTGATTTATGTATTGGCCAAAATAGAGAGAAATTATTTAAACGAACCTTGTAAATATATATACCGTTGTTAAAATACTGAGTTAAGTGAAAGAAATTTTGTTAAGAAAATTTGGATCATCTCCCAATCTTGTGGCAGTTGAATTTTAATAAACTAAATATATAGCATCTTATTGCTTATTTCTGTTTTATTTTAGGATATAAAAAGACATATTAATGCACACAGGTATATTAAGAAAGCAAAGATATTATTAATATTGTCTTAGAAACCACTGAATTTTCATTAGCATTAATAATTTGTGATTATACCTATATTGAATGCATATGCGTGAAACAATGAAAGTATCAGTTTCCGTTTCATGAGCATTTAATCCTGTTTAATATCCATTAAACACTAAAAATACGCCTTCCAAACACTTCTATTTTATTGAGATTTTAAAAAAGTTTCATTTTTTAGAAAGTCTTATTTGAATAAAATATTATCAGATCTCACAGCAAAATTCTCTTTCTAAGAGTATGCCATTTCAAAATGTTTTACTTTGTATTAAATACTTATACGATTACAAACTCCATTCATAGAATAAAAATAACAAATAGTTTTTTCATATTTACATGGGAAGATAAAAGAAATGATCTTTCATAAAATGATTATTTTCATCTTAAAAACAACATTTATAAATAATGCTAATACGCTTTACCTTCTGATTCAAAACAATTACAATATACATCAATTTTGACAAATTCTCAGTAAAACTTGAAACATTTGATTTTAATTTCAATTGACGTAAATTTAATTTAAGTGAAAAATATTTATTTCATTTCAATGTTTTATGTATGTAATCCGAGCTCATTCCAGAAACATCAAAATATATTTTATTGTTTCGGTGTATTAAATATTTTCCTTTTATTTATCTTTCTTTCATTATATATATATATATATATATATATAT
>BMAW01125353.1:272484-295029 GCA_019974015.1 Nephila pilipes | reverse complement strand
TATATATATATATATATATATATATATTGTCAGAGGATTTTAAGTACGAATAAGATACAATATTTAAAATGTTTATTAACTATGTTGCATTATTTAAATGTTTAGAAATTAATTTACATTTCCCTTAATTATGATGAATTTACAAATTTTAAATATTTATCTATAACTAAATTTAAAATTTTTTAAATGCTACACAAAATTAAGATTGAAATAAATGTATAAAGAAACTGTAATAATCTTATTATTACTATTATTTTAGGTCTTTAATTTAATTTATTATTATCTGATCACTTCATGTAGAAAATTAAAAATAATTTAAAAATGTCCTGAAATAACTCCTTTATTACAAAAGAGTTCGCATTTTTCAAAATACCTTTTTTTAGCATTATGGTTTATTTATGCTTAATAACAATGTTTCGTAATGTGATTGTATTTTTAAAGATGTAGTTTTAAGAAATGTGGTCAGTACTTATCGCACACATTTTAAATTTACTTTCAGCTGAAACATTATGAATCATATAGGAAATGAATATGAATCATCAAACCCCCACTCTTCATTGGGTAAGGAACTGAAATTTCTGACGGATTTAGCATGCTGCAACTCTCTCTTTCCCATTGTTTCACGATATTATAAATGAAGGGATCGAGATGAGACAAGATTCATACATGTATACATTCACTTAATACATAACCTATAAATATAAGACACTATCCTTCTTGCTATTACATATCTCATAAGCTCTTTTTTTAAGTTACAGATAAAGGAAACATTCATTAAACAATTGAACTGTTGTAAATAGGTCAAAATTTCATTGAGATAAAGTTAAAATATTTCGAATAGGTCTCTTACCCAACACATTGAATCAAAGCATATATCGTAAAAATTGAAAATTATTAAATAATAATCAAAATACTATTTTAAAATATATTTATAACTGTTGTAAAACTTATTAAATTTTGCAACACTATAATCCCTTTTCTAAAAAATTACATTATTTAAAAAAATACATATAAGTTCAATTTTTTAAATATCACTACGAGGAATTGTGGAATTCATAGATTTGTAATAGTGCTTAAATATAACAAATCGAAGAACACATCCATTTGAATATACGAAATGAAATAAAATGCCTTATTTTTTAAAGATGAGGGAAAAAAAACATAATACTTATATTTTCTTATTAGCAATAAAAATCTACATGAGATAATTTAAAGGAACTCCATACAGTTACAGATATTGCAACTTTGCTAATATTTGAATTATCCTCAACAAAGACGTTTTTACTTTACATTTAGGGGGGAAATAATTTAGTAAGATTGTAATATTTACGTTTCTCATTTGTCTTTGTAAATGAGGCTACCTAAGACTTTTATTTTAGAGTGATGAGGAATACCTCACTACTTTTGACTAACAATGAAAATAAAGAAATGTAATTAAAATTTTAACTAAGGAAACTTCGCTTCTTAACTAGAAAGTAATTGTTTGAAAATAAATACATATACTTCATTTTCTCTTCATTTATCTCTCTTTTACTAACTAATAAATGTAAGAAAACTAAGAGATGCTTATAAATATTGTATAGGTAGAAATTATGCTCCAAAAGAATACCATCATATTGTGTCTAGGACTTATATGTATAAATATTAATTTATTCTTAGGGATATTTTATATTTAGCATTACACACCAAATATACATAATACATATCAATAGTGATAGTAATGTAAAAAAAAAAGTAATATATTTTCTATATCACTCAAAGATCTTCCCTCACGAAATTCATGGCAAAAATTAGTAAATTTTACAATAAGGAAATTAAGTATGCAAATACTTGTTTCCACCATATGAACCAGTGAATATACCAGTAAGAGAATGAATAGTCAGAGCTATACATTTACGAAATTAAGAATCCGATGTGGTATGTGAAATATAAATAATTTCAGTTTTGCGTCATAACTTCCATTTGAATTAAATAATCTCAATTTTGGGTCAAAACTTCCATTTGAATTTAAGACCGCTTACTACCCATACCTCCTTTCAGGCTCTCACTCACTATGAGCATATGTCACAATTTAAAAGACATGGGATATTTAGCAAATTGAGAAGATATTTAAATTAAAATATTACTAGATTTTGAAGTCAGAGTAATTTAGGTAGGAGTATAGTTGAATCGTACCCAAACAATACTCTAAAAATACAGCAAACGATCTAGATAGAAGATAGGACATAATACAGCAAATATCAGTGTCTTTTAATGCTCCCCTTTCGTCATTATCAATGATTTTAAGTGTAACCGGAACATATCAGTGACCGCAAGGACTATAGGAGGGAGGATAACCAGCTGAGGGAGTCTGGGGTCATGGCGACCTACACAAAAATTACAAAAATTGCATCGACCAGAGAGATAGCTATGGTACAGAGCTTTGCTCGGCCAGGAATTCCACTGGCTGTAGTAAAATGGACTTTTTCACTGAATTATGATACAGATGAGCCCAGATGGCATCAAAAGGAGAGCATGAAAATATCAGGTCAGCAATGATTTACTGCTTGTCATCAAATAATCCATTGCTAATATACTACAACAGGAATTCCAGATTTTATTCGAGTACGGGATTCCGACCATCATAATATATCAGATAACATAAGATTTGGCTAGAATTTCGGCAGAGGAACATCTTCCAACTCTACGAATCAATGTCAAGCCAGATATTTTGAATAAGGACCAGGAATGATACGAAGCGTTAAATGTTGTTCTCTCTATATATATTTATACTCAAAAATAAAATACATATATTCATTTCCTTTGAAATTGAGATGTTTCTTTTCTTCAGTGATTTCTCTCCTAATTCCAATATTTTCTTGTGCTTAGAGTTCATTTTCAATCCCAAAAATAATGATTTCAAAGGATGTTTTTCACATAAGCCATAACGTTAGACAAAAAATAATGTATTTAATAGAATTAACGGAAACATACGACGTTCGTTTCACAAGTACTTAGAGGATTTTAGTATTTAGCTTTCTTTTTAAGAAAATTAGCTTGAAATAAAAGTATTCAATTGTTGCATTTCACTGATTAATTACTACTTCAAAATATGTACATTTAAAATGCATGTGTAACAATATTCATAAATTCAACGTTTGTCGTACTGATTGAAAATTGTTTGGTAGTAATTATTAATTATATTAAGAAATAAGTGAAAAGAAGATGCAATTCTTTTTAAGCATTATGATAATGTTACCATTACAAAGTAACAAATATTTCTCTAATTAATAAAAAAGATGTTGTACGAAAAAGAGAAGCGTATAGAATTTAAATGTTAGAAGAAATCTTATCCGAAATTCTCTTATAAAATAATTCAAAACTTCGATCTTAAAAGTTATCAAACTTAGATAAAGTTTCGCAACAGCTTTAGTAAATTTATTTTGATAATATGAACACATAATCTAACATTTTTAAATAAACAATACATTTGGAAGATAGAATTAATTTCAAATTTGTAAGATATCAATTCACATATGTAAAACCTTGAAATGTATCGTTATATATTTATATTAACCTAAATTGCAGTAAAGAGGACCTTAAGAATCAATTTCCCCCCAATTCTAGCATTCTGTGAATAAACTTGTGCCGCCATCTACCGGATATAAAAGCAATATATTCTAGATTTGAAAAGTTTCTAAAAGCGAAAAACACAATTTTTATCTTTAAGGTTTTTAATTGCTTTCAAATCGCTCATAATTAGGTAAATAAAAATTTGTCATTATTATAAAGGAGTTTACCTTTTGCGTCATAACATCTTTTTGCAAAAAATAAATAAATATTTAAGTATCGTTAAGACATTATTAAAAATATTTTATTATTTTATACCTATCATAAATATTGTTTTTCATTTATTTCACTTTTTGTTGTATGCACATTAACATTAATTAAGAACAAAAATGTAATACAAATTTTAAAAAATTCCAATGCATATATATTTTTGTGAAAATACAGTATATAAATTTTAGCATTATTTTTTTTTTGTTTCAAATTATATTTTGTGTTTTGAGGAATATGTTAACTTAACAGTCAACAAAATTTATATGTTAGAATGCCCACACACATATTTGACATATATATATCTCAAAATATATGTATGGGGTAGCTATTGATGCATAAATTGGTGTTATTCTCTTTAATAAAGTAAAATTTGATAGTAAATATAATAAGCGATACATTATGGATTAAGATATAAAGAATATTACATGTGATGCATAGAAAATAAAAATAAAATGTTGTTGTTTAGTGGAAAATATTATCTAACATTTACGTAATTGTTATTTTAAGTTATTTTAAAACTAATTTGATTTTAATATAATAGTGTTTAATATAAAATGTTTTGTGGCTAACTATTTTAATTTACTTCATTAATATTGGTTAATTTCGTTCATTTTTTTTTTCTTTTTTTATCCTTATATCTGAAATTTTTTTAAATGAAATTCTTTGAAAAAATGTACTTTCTCATTTTAATGAGATTTTTCGCATAAAATGAAATATCTTGTGATCCTAAAATATTCATCCACGACGGGCTATAAATGATAGGTCATACTAAATAAATCTTTCAATAAAATATAATTTACTGCTTTTCCCGCTAAGACATGTTAAAACACCCGCTATGTGTACGAAACAAAACACAACCAAAAAATACCGCACACCGTGCATTGTATAATTTTCCACTCGCATATGTTTTTTAAAAAAATATGATTCTAAATACATGAAAATGAATTAGTAAATAACACTTGCAAGAAGAGAAAAATGAAATAAATTCTTGAAATGAAGAAGTTATAAGATGTCTATGGTTACATAGTAAGAGAAAACAACAAGTTCATGATTTACTTAAATTTTTAGAAGTACGACGCCAATAGCCCTCGTTTTTCTTCCCAAGTGTGGCTCTAATAAACAATCAATTAAAAAAATCTAAGCTTCAACTGTTACATTGCTTAATATATAGATTTAAAATAAAAATTTGTTAAGAAATTAATAAACAAATTACGTCAAAAATTCAGTTACTTCACAACACATACTTGGCAATTAAATATTTCTACTATAATTCTTATCATAATGAAATCTTTTGCTGCTTTTTGAAGACAATGCATGACCTTCTCTTGCAAACCGCAACAAACAACGAAAATTTAAAAGCGTCAAACAACTAGCCCTCCAGGAACATCTTTCCTGGCTTGGTTGTCTAAGACCACCTGAACGAAATTTTCTCCGGATGCAGAGAAAGACAATTTCAGTCGCCCCCATTATCAAAATTCACTGTCTGCGAATTGGTGATAACAACATCAACACCGAAACAATAACTTTTTTTTATGAACATTTATCTCATTTGACGCACATGTAAAAAATTATTCTAAAAGGATATCCTTTCGTTATTTTGAAAGTTTCCTTCGATATCTCTTTTTCAAAGATGAATAGCAAAGATGAATAGCAAATATGAATATTCAAAGATGAATAGTCAATATTTAGCAAAAGTGATTATAAAATTCCAATAAAATACATTGCTGATGTAAGCGGCCCCAAATCAGAGTAGGTTAATGAATATGAATTCTTGACATATTCACCATCACATATAATCGTTTGCAGCTATTCATATAGCTACACTGATCTTCTTATAGTTTATTTAAGAAACTTCTTTAGAATTCTGAGAAGTACCTCTCAAGAGCTAACATGTGGTATGCGAAATCCAACAAATGTACCTCTAATCAGTTCAATCAGATTTGGACCTAGGTATAAACATTCATTTAGAAAAGATTTACCACTTTCTTTTGCCGAGGAATCAAAGATTGGCCTAATTTTTTTTTTTTTTTTTTTTTTTTTTTTTTGTTTTTGTTTCACTGTCATATTTAATCACTAGTTGGTTTAGTAAAAAATGACAGTTTTTCTCAAATTTTGTCTCACCTTCCGGTACGTTTTCTGCTATATAGCAAGACTTCCCGTCCTCTGAATACTTTAGGTGTCGTCCTCGTCAACCCTGAATACTTCAGAATTACCGATGTTCCAAATTATGAGGTATGTCGCCGATAGCCCAAGTTTTGCCTCAGTGCGATGCTAATAAGCAATCACGCACTTTTGAAAAACTTCTTTATAATTATTTAAGTAACTCCTTTTCCATGTGCTTTGCACATATTCTTAAATATTTTCCATGCTAATTTTCTTTCAGAGGACAATTCCTCTAGATCTTTAATAAAAGACAAATAAACTTCATGTGTGATATTCGGCAGAATTCACAAATCCTTTTCAAATTTATTCAAAATGTAACTTATTTTATATTTCCCCTCAGGACTTTCTCCTGGTTCTAAAATTCTGATAATTTCTTGTCCCATAGTTCATTTGTAGATGGATTATTTGTGTGCATTGTTATATCAGAGTTAAGACAAAATCACTACTATGACGATTACCTGATTTTTCTCGACAAATCAGAGTGTACCGAATCCTGATTTCTATTGCCATTAAGCCTATTTTTTATTCAATAGTTTTTCTTATCAGTAAATGTTCTAATACATCCCCTCCCAGAAACAAGTCAATGTCATGGTGTGATATCACAAAGTCTCCAATTTGTTCATTTTCCAAATTACTCAATTTAATAATGACATAAATATTGGTTACCTCATATACGAAATCGCAAATTATATTTTCTTATAGAATCTCATTTTCAAAATAAAAAATATTTTTTAAATCGGGAATCTTAATATCATACACATCATGCGAACGAGGTTGTATCTCTCCTTCCAAACAGTGCATGAATAAAATTCTGTTTTTTTTTTATCTTGATTTTAAATTAAATTCTTTAGCAATTCTAGAGATTAATTATTACTTTTGCATTCCAGTGTTTATTAGAGCTCAATTTTTCTTTCAGAGTTTGGTCCTTTTATCGAGCAATGAATGTCGTCTTCAACACATTATCTGTATTAAAGCTATTTGTCAAAGAATTAATAAGAATAGCAATATAATATGTTGGAACGGTTGTCGTCTTGTTTTCACGATTTAAATTCTCACACTCCAGGCACAATAAAATGTAATGATTGTTATCATAATGCAAGCATTGAATTTTCACTTTACAAAACCTAGAATTATGAATCCATCGTAGGCAGTGAAACAAAGCACGAAGTTTCATTAAAATTTACTGCTTTCACTTTAACACTCAATGTCTTAGCTATAAAACAATCTTGATGAAAATGCGTTTTTTCACAAAAAAAATGAATTATAAATTATCTGTTTTCTGTACATGTGCTATTAAAGTCAGCTGCAGAAGCGATATAATTGACAGGTATTTTACGAAAACTCTGTTATTTTTATTGATGGTAATTCCAAACTCGGTACGAGCAATCACACCCTTTTCTTCTCCTATAATTTCCCGTTTTGAAAAGATCCTCACATTTTGAAGGGAGCGATCTCAGCTGACGAAGACTCCTTTATTTAGACTTCTTTCTCAAGCAATGAGAATGTCTTCAGATGGCAGAATTCAATATGGAGTATAAGAGAATCTCCATATTTTTCTTGAGTTTACTTAAACTTTCCAAGACTCATAATTTTCTCTTTAATTCGTCGCAAACGGAGAGAAAATCCTTTTTCCTCGCTAGCAAAGATAAAGTTTGTTATCACCACATATATATGTTCATACATTTGTAAATTCATATTGATTGATTGATTGATTGATTGGTGTTATGGGATATAGAGCAATAAATGTTATTATCCCATTTAACAGATTCTTTTAATTCAACAAATATCAAAATATTTCATCTTCTGTAAGAATGCTCTGAAAACTTGTTTATTAGCTACTGTTCCCTCCAAAAATTCTTTGAAATTAATTTGTACACGCACATAAATATGTACAAGCAGGTTTTCTTTCCTTCCTTCCTTCGATAACATTCGGATATTTAGATGTCGTAGCCGGAGAACATTCCAGAACTGTAACTGCTTTAGAATCTAACGCCATTCCTTACAATAAGTACTGAAACCTGTCTTGTGTCATTTTAAAATTTCTTCGAGGTGAATTTTCTTGAAATGAATCCAAAATCTCAAGACATCTTTCGCTTATCAACTTCAAATTTTTAATTTAATTTCTTGATAGCTCGAGCTTCCTTTTCTCAATATCATTTGTTGGCAACGTTGCTTCATAAAATTTTTAACCAGTTTCAGATATAAACAGCATTACATTTATCTATAGGCACCTCTGTACCTTCTAAATCTTCTTCATACTTTTCATTATTGTTTTCAATTTGCAACAGTTCATTGAAAACGTTTTCCTGATAAGAAGTCAAAAACTCAAATGCATCTTTTAGTTGTGTCTTCAAAATATTCCTCAGGGGCTTACCTTCTTTGGGTAGGTATGGAAATTATAGCACCGAGGAACACTAATAATTTTTTCCCCCATGGAGTTTATTGTCCTTAGTTAATACTTGTGACGTACTACCAGACTACCCTAGAAATCCTGCTCTATTTTTAACCTTTCTTCTTAACAAACATTTTTTACTTTGTTTTACTTCGTTTTTTTTTCTAACATCTGTATCACAGTAACTATTTCTACAGAGCGGCTTAGTCTCATAACTCTTGCGGCATTAAACTCCACCTTCTCTCACTCACTGTCTTCAAAATAGATAGTATTTTTCTAATTTAGCGTAATACATTCACCAGTTTTTCAGCAGTTTTATTCATACAAATTGTAAAAGCAATACTAAAACATTTTCTTTTCATTTACAGCAACTCCATATTGAGCACACATTTAACTTTCTAAATAGTAAACCACCAAGTTTCGACACTACTGGGGGCGATAAAATGTTAATGTTAGAAACAGCATTTAAATATTGGACTCTAGTGCCTCAATTAGATTAGTGTGTTTGTGTTTGTGTGCGTGTGTGCTTATCAGTTCTCTGAAAATAAAATTTAAAAAAAAAAATCAAACAGTGCAAACACTAATATGCATTTATTACTCAAAAACAATACAAGTACACAATCTGTCGGAACAGTCAAGTATTTCCCTAACTATGACGTTATATTAGATATACTTTTATTTTTAGCTCCTGTTATAATGAACAGTAATACAACACGGAAAAAAGGGAAAACAATGCCTTTCTACCACATTTATTTACAATCTCTACACGCCAGTTATACATAAACAAATGTTTACAACGTATTCACGGGCTTTCAAACAGTCCATACTTTCACTATTTCGCTTTAGCGGTCAGAATAAATTACACCCAAACAAGGAAAACCCGTATTACGCGGTTAAGATCTAAATGTACTCTGAAATCTTACCCATGATCTCATGCTCTCTCACTTACACGAGACAAGGCTTCCCCTAATGGTATCCAAATAAATTATTTCCAACAGCTCTTCTTTACATGACGTCTCTAAATCAGTGCCATTTCTTTTCAGTTCTGTTCTGTTAGATACATACCAAACAACAACTTTCCAATTTATTTCCAACAACTTTCTGGATTTATATAAAAGAGTTACAATGTCAGAAGTTCAATCTTAAGTTAAGTGGGTTTTTTTTCCTTCTTTTTTTTATAAAAAGCGTTTAAGTTTCTAGGCTTTCTTTACGGTAAGTGGTTTTTAAGATTAATTTGATATGAGAGAATTATTATACCATTTTAAGTCGCTTTGATTAACTGATACGTTCCAGACAAAAACTCCATCATCCAACGCATGAATGAAAGTTTTAACATTGTTCATATTCCAAGACATGTGTATTGAAAATATCATCTAATAATATCATCAAGACAATGGTTGAGAATAGAAATGATTTCAAGAAAAGCTTTCATTAAAAACAATAAAAGTGAAAGAATTACTGAAATCTTTTGACTAAGGCTATGCATCACTGTATAATATTTAATGACTTTCTGCTCAGTCCGACATAAAGTATTCAGTAAAAGCCATTATTAAATGTTCTCTTCAACATTCTTGGACGATATTTCAGCATTTCAAAAGAAAACTACATCTTATGAGATATTCATACCGAGCTTGGCACAAAAATAGTTTCTCACACGTGACAAACATTTGAAAGGGTTAAATTCAGGTTTCTAAAGTATTAATTTCTTTTATATTTTTTATTTATTAAAAAAAGTAAAATTGTCGAAAAGTGCGAATGGTAGATAAAAATAAAACTTTCATTTTTTGTACTGCAGAAGCTAGATGTTCGAAACTTGGTTCCTAGTTTACTCCTTTAAATATAAATGACTTAAATATATCAGTAATAATAAACATATAAATATGTAGACACATTTGTAAGACATATAAATTTATTACGCATAATTTTAATACATTTAATATTGACTTCAACCAAAGTATTTTACTAAGACTATAATAATTAGACGAAGAAATAATAATTTTTTTTTCAAATTTATGTAAAATTCAGTAGCTTAAATCTCTGGCTTAAAATGGAAGTATTTTTGAGGATTTTGATTTTTTTTTCATAGTTTAAAATTGGTTCTGTTTTAAAGGCATGCTGAAAGTCTTATTATTTTGTTAATTCCTTCAAATGAAAAAGAAACCTATGTTTTTGTAATAATTTTGATGTATATTTTTTTTATTTAAGAGAAAAATGGATGATACAAAAGAGATAATTAATTTATGTATTTTTAATTGAAGAAAATTTCTCCAGATTTATCTGTGAAATAAAGCTTCAATGTTAACGAAAATTTACAAAGTAAAAGCTTAAACTTTACCTATGCAAAATATTTCTCCAAGATTAAAAGCAATGAATTGAACATTTCTATGAAAGCCATTTTATTATCGCAATCATTATGTCGTTTCATCACATTTTAAATTAGTTACCTTAATATTTAATAAGCTGTTCAAATATTTTAAAAGCATTTTAATTCTTTCCGTTGTTACTAATATATGCTCCTATGTAATAGAATTTTTTGAAATATACATTTTCAATATATTAACAAATATTCCCATTTTCTTTATAAAATTTTTAGGATTATTTATTTATTCTGAATATTCTTTGCTAGTAGTCGGGGCACACTACTAGCAAAGTTATATGTCGTCTTTTAAATTATATTAGCTAATTTTAGGTTTCATTAATCTCTTTCTTTATTTAAAATTACTCGAATTTAGAACTGTTTTAGTTTATTTTAAAAGGAAATGAGAAAAACAAGGATCAGCAGAATTAATATTTAGTGAAATGTGTGTTCAGAAGGAATTTTTTTGCTTCAAAAATATACAATACAAACTCGTATTCTGGGATCTTTTGAAACGTAACAATTCAGAGATTTCCTTCAGATAATCTATTGTATTAATCTCTTATGTCCAATATAAGTTTCTTTTAATTTTTAATCTTTAGATTATAAACTTTCAGTGACAGAAATATCGAGACCTAAGAAAATGAAAATTCAATATTTAAAATAGAAAGCCTTAGAAACTGCACAATTTTTGTAAAAAAATGTAATCTTTGATAACATCAATATACCATAGGTAACACAATATCTACGGATGAGGCAAAAGTAGCAGATATAAAGCGCTTTTTGGTATACGCCGCTTACTTTGTGATGTTATACTATTATTAAAATTTATATTATAAATGGCATATTGTTCATTTATTTAAAGTAACTACTCACAAATTTCTACATACTTAAATTAAAAATACCACACAGAATTAGTGAAGACCATTGCAAGAAAAAGATGCTAATTTTGATCTGATCTACACAGATACCTTACACAATGTAAGGTATGAATTCACACAATCTCATGTTAATTCGCATATATTTCTATAATCGTAATTTTTCCTTCCGTCTTTTAAAGATGATCAAAGCTAATCAAACAAAAAGCTAATAAGACGGGTCGCCTTATAATTTGCTATTTAATGTTTCCAACAAGAACTAGACTCTAATATAAATTATCATTATTGGCATTCATTGGCATTTTAAGACAGAAATAAGTAAATTAGTAAACCTTTATGTGTAGTTCTTATGTAATGTAAGCGATAATAAATAAATAAAAGTAATTAAATTGTACAGCCTTATACCCAAATAGGGGTTCTAGTATGATTGAACGAAAGAGCTTCGACCGCGTTTCAATTTTAAAAAAAAATTGCAACTCTTGATAGTGCTTTATTAAAACAATTCAGTTAGGCAGATATAAAAAACTTTGCTAGCGCAAGTGCCCTTTTTAATAATATGCTTTCCTTTTGTTAATATTAAAAGTATATTCACAAAGACCACCCAAACTATTATGGAAGCAATTGCCTCCTTACACCTCAATTACTTCCACATCAGATTTGTTAGCATTTGTGCAAAAATGTTACTACACTTAATGTAAAGAGATATAATTCTAACTGGAAAGACTCAAATCAATTATCGAACAGCATTAATCTTTTAATCAATGAATTTGTTATGAATTTAATTTTTAATTAATATTATCATTTCCTCCCAATAGAGAGTGTACGAAATAGCAAGGTCACGTTGGAAGGAAATCCAGGAGATGGCGGAAAACGATACCTGACCATTGCGAAGTTTAAAAAATCTTTCTTGCGGTCTCAGCGCAAAGATTGGATATATCTGTAAAATATCTTTTATGTATTGTCCTTTAATTTTTATGTGTTCTAAATTATATTTTAAGTTTCAGCGAATAAATGAGTTAGTTTTTTAGCAGCATTGTTACAATCCATTATCCTTATTCAAGCATCATAGATATTCTATAAACAGGCAGCCCTGCCAGATAGAGATATTCTTATCAAACGTCTGTATTCAGGTAAGAGTTTTCCAATTCGTATGCAAAACAAATTCAAAAATGAAAACTTATTTCTCATTACAGATGAATTTAACATATCCTTACCTCCCAATGCGAAAATTTATTATTCAATTATTTATTTAAAATAATTCATTTCGAAATCAATTAATGATTTTAAATTATTAATAAATTTCTTAACTAATGATTAAAAATTTCTTGGTTAAGGATTATAATTTTGCTTGTAGCATTTTTTATTCTATCATGGGGGATAGAATAAACATACATACTGCGGAACAGACGAAGTTAGAATTATAGAACATTAAACTGTCCCAATTAGAAAAAAATTGGCAACTTTAACAATTAAAGATTATTCCGCTCAGACCAGTCTTGCTCTGATTCTACACTGTAAAATCCCGTTGTTAGAGAAATTGACGTGCTTCCTTCTTTATTTAATTCTACAGCTATCTTTAAGTTTGAATAGTCAATAAGCACAAAACTCCAATTGAAGATACGTCAGAGTACGATAAAACAATTTATTACCAAGGAATGTATAAGGTCGCTCTCTCTCGAATACTTTTTAACTCGGTCAATTCTAATAATAGTCTTAGTTTACCAAATCCCTCGTTTTGTTTCAAAAATTTCTCGATAACAGTACATTCAAATCTCAGTACTTTAACTAGAAGTCACTTCAAATCAAAAGATAAAAAATGATGCTTCAATCTAGTTTACAAACATCTATTAGTTTGCCGCTATCATCAACCTCAAATCTCTATCCTTTAAATTATATTTCTTTTACATATCTCTACTTCTAAATATAGATAATCGAATATTGATTATCAAAGAAATGAATAAATTTCAGAATTACCCAATGAGCTAAAAATTTATTATTTACATTGACTGCCGTATTTTCAACAAACGATGGCAAAAAAGGAATCAACCCATTAAGCGATAAAACTCCCATTTTCGGAACCTTTGATTAAGATTTTGTTTTTTCTCAAGTAATTAAGATACATATATTTCTTAATTTTTTTTGCTGAATATTAAAGTACATTGCTTCATTGGTAGTTTTTTTCAAAGCGTTTGTAATGCAAATTCTATTTCTTAAAAATTTTCAAATTTTTGCAAAACTTCTATTTATCACTTGATTAGAAAAAAATTACTAAAAATAATTAAATCGAGTTCGAGAGTTTAGAAACATTGAATATGGAAAAAATAGTTCTTTTTTAAAAATCATAATAAACAGGGGGCAATAAAATTAATTTAAAATGAGTTTTAAATTTTTTTTTTGTTTAGATAGGTCCAAAAATGGGAGTCTTGGCGTGTTCTGATTAACAAAATGAAGTCTTTAACTCTTTTGCCTGAATAAAAATGTTCAGTCTGTTTTCCTGCTTTTGTTGCTCAAGGACAGATGTTCTTTTCATGGGCATGTGTTTTATCAAAGCAGGTGATATATTCCACTATGTTCTGAAGAATACTTTCGATAAACGTGTGATAATTTCTTGGTCAGGCATTTAAAGCTAAGCCTTCAGTAAGGCTCAGATTCAAGAAATTTATTTATTTTTATTTTAAAGTAGAAATGCCGCTGAGGGTTTTAACAGTACAACAAGCTTTAGACTATATAGAAACATTAGATTCGGACGAATTCTCAGCAGATGAGTGCAGTATCGTTTGTTTGCCATCAGTTCCTGGTAGGTTAACCCATGAGGAAAATTGTAATGAAAATTATTTAGATGAAGTAGATAGATGATATATGCGGAGAAGTGGAATTTAATTTCAAATGGCGTGAAATAATAGAGAAGAAACTTACAACGGAAAAGAGGAAGAGGTGTCTAACAGATAATTCTTTTTAAAGTAAAGAAGATGACTTGAATAAGTGTTAAAGGCAAAATCATAGCATAAGAGTCGACAAAAAAGAAAAACGGTGTTCAAACTAAATGATGCTATTAGGACAAACACATAAAAAGAAAGAAAAATGAAATCATAAGTTAGCAAAAAAGCCAATACTCTGAATATGGCTGTGGTAGTGGCTTGAAGAATCCATCAAGAGATGAATGGATAAATGATATTGGATTATGGACAACTAACATTTTTATGAAACATTGTGATGTGTTTGATGAAATCAGAGAGGCTGCCAATACCATGATTTCGACCACCGGTGAGCTCTAACATATACTTTGATGGTGTGAATCATTTTCTCACACAGGCTGGCAAGCAATCAAAATATGAAAAGTGCTAAAAAGAATACTTATCTATGGAGCGAAAAATGTAATGTCATGTAATGTAACAAAAGTTGCTTGCCTCCGTATCATACAAAAATGTAAAAGAAAACAGAAATTAAACAAGTAAGAAAAGCTACGAGTTCTTTATTTTATGGCTTGAACATATTTAATATGCATGTAAGAGATATATAATTAACTTTATTAATCAATTAAAATGATTTTGAGAATTTCTAACTTGACTTAGCAAGATATTAAAATTAAACATTCATTTCTCAACATTGATGCGGATGTATCCCTGTTATCCCTTTTAGGCGCCAAGTCTCCAATTTTGGAACCATATCATATATTTTAACCATACATAATTTTTTTTAAAATGTGAACTAAATGTGATTAGAGACGTACATTGAGCATCAAAATATACTAAAATTTTAATTTTTTCAGCACAGTTCATATAGCGGCGTTTAATGGGTTGATTCTTAAAATTACATGATAGACAAATTATTTTCATGATTTTCTTTATAAAATCAAACTCGGATTACGTAAATATGTATGAATGCAATCAGAAGGGTTTTATTTATAATGTTACATATAGATGACGTTACCGAAAAATAATTTCTGCCAGTCAAAGGATGAATAGGTAACATCCATAAAAGAGCTGTTAGAAAATAATAACGTGAGTGATTTTGTTATAAAAACCACATTTTATTCAAAATTATAGATGTTAGGGATGTGTAATATAGCCCTAAGGCGTCTTACGAAACTATCAGCATGTGAAGACTAGCCGGCTGTTTTGGGGAAGCGGATCGACCGAGTGTAAACGAACTGTTCTAAAAAATCAAATTCAACTATCTTCGTACTTTCTGTAACATTGTGCCGTATGCTCAACCCCCAACCTTCATCAACCTCAGCGTAGCCTCTATTTCTCTATAGTCTTGTGCTGGACTCTCCACAATTGCACTAGTACCTTTCGACAGTTACATCACTCCTGTCGAATTGCTGTATGGATTGATTCTTCGATCAAGTCATACCCAACTTTCAATTTTGATGGGGTAGCATTTTACGAAACTACCACCTGAAAAACTGAGCAGAAGTTGCGGAAATGAGGACCAACTGAGAGTGAACGAACAGTTGTAAAGAAGTGAATTAAAGTTCTTTCGCAACAACTATATTAGTTAAGAACAGCTTCAATAGATTCTCACTTATTTCTTTTAACTTTTGAAATCGTCAGCTATTATTTTTATTACTTTTAATTTCTTTTCGACGGATTTGTTTTGTGAATAAATTATTGCTATAGTTGAGGTGCCTAGCTAATAATTTGAAAACCTTCTGATGTATTTATCAGTTTGGGAGCTTCCAAAATTCCATTTTCAATGCGAAATGAGATAATGAATTATGTATACGCTAAAGAGGGTGTTTCTATGTGATACTTTAGTTATTTTGAGACATTATTTTCAAAAGATTTAGAGCATTTTGTAGAGATAGTAATATCAAATTATGTCGTGAGCATACTCATTAATAATGTGAAATACGAGCCTGAAGGGCTATTATACCCTATTTTAAAGGATAATTCCCCTTTATACTCTTATAACGTTGACTTTATTGGATTCTACCATCAACCAACAGGTGATGCAATCAGAATTTTACAATTGTAGATGTTTTCACAAAATTTGTGTGATTCTATCTTATGAAAGCAACTTCAGCTCGTTAAGCCAATCAGAATCTTCAAGAGCAGCAAGAAATCTTCTTAAACCCTTCTAGAATTATCCCAGACAAAGGTGTAGCCTTCAATTCGCAATAATTAGTTCAGTACTATGCAACCGAGAATATACAGTACTTGAGCATTACCATCAGAGTTCTAAGAGGAAACGGCCGAAGGAAAAGAATACACGAAACATTGATTCTGGTTTGTCGAAATTCTCCATAGAAGATCTTTCAAATCGTTACAAACACATTGAGGCAGTACGAGGATTTTCAACAACGCAACCTGTAGGGATGCCAAGTGGACCCCTTCCCGGTTACCTATCGGTGCAGAAATGAAATACATAGAGATTCTGAAAGTGTTAGAAAAAGAGCACTAACTTTCTTTAATGGAGGAGAGAAAAAGAACAATATTTTTCACTAATGGACCAGAAGAAGAGAAACAGAACATTCCGAAAGTCCAGGAAGAGAGCCATAATAGGTTCAATTACAAGCGGGAAAAACCCATCACAACAAATTTGGTTATCTAGTGATATTTTGACGAATAAAGATTAGAGTTAGAATAAAATTGCAACCCAAATTCATATTTCCTTATAGAATCAAGATAGTGAAATATCATAATCAATATGATGTCATGAAAGTGGGAAATCATGAGAGTTCAAACTCAACGCCCTTGGCAAGAAACTTCGTGAAAATGGGGTTCACACTCTCCAACTGTACTGAAAAAGGAACTTTGGAAATATTTTCCCTACCTTTATTAAATTTATTTTTTTGGTTTCATTTCTGTTTTTTTTTTCTTTCAAATAAACCATCTAGCGGGAGGGTTAAAAATTTCAGCTACAACTACAAAAAAACAACTACTATACAATTTTCATAAATATTTACATACTTTTTATACTTTCATTTTAGTTGAATGTTTCTTGAAAACATTATAAAGAAAGATACATCAGACACTTTTTTTTAAAATTCAGAAATCAGTGTTTTATTTCGGGCAAGATTCTGAAAAACAACATAGATCACATTTTACAAAAGTAGTATAATCCAGTAGAAAATTTTTCAGTTTTGAAGTATAATTTTTAAAATGAGATTTATTTAGAGAAAATGCTTTAAATACAATAGTTAAGAAATTTTTAAATTGTTAAGATAATATCCAATTAAATTCCAAGTAATTTTTTTCTGTTATTAATTTGTATAAAAAATTGATATAAAAATGAAAGGTAAGTCAATTGATATGTAAGATGTTGACCATGCGTATAAAATTTCAAAATAAAATGACAAATAATTTCTGAGTAATCTGCGGGAAAGCTAAATTTTATTTCGTTTTGAGAAAAATGAAGTTAAAGTTGAAATTAACAAAAATCAAATCGAATAAAATAGTGTACATTAAAAAGCTCCAGGGTCATAAGTATTGTCTTCAATAAGTTTGTATTGTTCATTCAGATCATTTTTGAGAGGGCATGAGCTTAAGAGCTTCAAATGAGATTTTGGTTCCTCGCTTCTTCGTAGTGGAAATACACACTTTGCCAACAGTTAATAATTTTTTTTTCTCTTGATTTTTATACCTAAAGCAGATATATCTTGATTTTCATATACAAAAAAATACAAGTTGATATCAAATCAACTTGTATTTTTTTTATTTATCATTGTATAAACATACAGCCATAAATGCCGTTACCTTCACACCCGAATATATTTCTTGGGTTATATTTTCAAATCAAAGTGTCAACGATCCATATGTATTTTGAGTATTACCTCTTAAGCATCTTCGCAACAACTTCTAGTGCGATAAATCCTTAAGACAAATTTTATCATTTTAGAAACTGCCATTAGTAAAGAGTTAAAACACAAAAGATCAAAAAACACAGAAATTCAATACCGAAAAAAAAAAAAAAAAAACAAACTCAGAAAAATCGTTTTCTCACTCATAAGTGTCGAATAGTATTACGAATAATTACATTTTCTGTATTATTTTGGATTACTATTTCTTTTTACCCTTTCTTTGCTATTTGCTTTCTTTTCTCTTTTCCCTTTCTTTGCCATTCCCCCCCTTTTTTTGTTTAAGGCTGATTTATTTTTTAATTTGAATGTATTTTTTAATTTATGGATTATAACTCTATATTGGATTTAAAATTTTTATATGTGTGTGATAGTATTTAAATAAATTTTGGCTTCTGCTCATTACAATTTTTTTGACTTATGATAATAATTTTGATTTGAAGATTAATGGTTAAGATAACTAACTTTTCTTTCCTCTTCATTCAGTAGTATTTCAGTTTCTTGAGTTCTGAATAAAAAAATTTCAAAAACATTTAGTGAATATAATTTGTATTTTGTTTGATTTTGTTTACACACACACACACACACACACATATATATATATATATATGGGATTGTGTATCTTCACTGGGTTCCCGACGGTCAAACTATTAATCAGTATTACTACTTTCATGTTCTTGCTGAGCTCGGTGAAAGAATAAAGGAAAAAAAACCCACCCGAATTATTGAAGAACAAGTCGTCGGTTCTCTACCAAGACAATGCCCTGGCTCATTCCGCATTCTCTGTCAAGAGGTATTCATCCAAGTACAGCATCCCTGTATTACAGTATTAGACCCTCCCCCGTATTCGCCTCATTTTGCACCATGCGACTTCTATCTGTTTCCTAAGGTAAAATCTGTCATAAAAGGAAGAAGATTTGTTTCCGTTGAAAGTGACACGTGTCCTGAAGGAGTTGATAGAAGATTTCCAGCACTCTTTCGAACAATAGAAGATTAGAATGGTGGATTATATATATATAAGTTTTAATTGGATAATTTTCATTTGGATGATTTAATAGATGCCTTTTTTTAAATTTTAATTGGAAGGTTTTTGGGTGAAGAATATATTTTATTAGTTTGGAAAACAATCGTTTTTGAAAATAATTAGTAATTGAGATATCTTGCCATTCAATTTTTCTTCTTTATTTATTGTTTCTTTTCTTTAAATTACAATTTGAATTTAGGAGTAATCCATTTTTACCACACAAGATGCATTGGGGTAGGGTTGGTACCACAGAACTAGTTTAACCCCACAATTCAGCCCCCAGTCTGAATATGCATGTTTTGTTTTGTTGGGTATTCAAATTATTCTCTGGTTCAAATTAGTTTCATATTTGATTCAATTTCATCTTTTTTACTTAGTTCTAAAAATGTGTTTTTTTTTGTGTTGATTTTTGATTTTAATTGTTCTCTTGCTTTTATGTTTTTTAATGATAAATTTATTGCTTTATCTTATACATACATACATACATACATACATACATATATATATATATATCAGCCCGATATTGCTTTTTGACTTGCTGGGTTCCATATTTTCATTTATTTTTCTTTCATTGTTACATTTCTTTCTGGATTTTTGTCTTTTTAAATATTTTAAATTATTCTTTCATAAATTTTCAGTATAAATATATATATATATATATATATATACACATACATACATACATACATGCATACACACACACATATATATATATATATATATATATATATTGATAAATCTCTCTGCTTATGATAATTAGAATTTCTTTTTTTCATAATCCTTTCGATTATTTAATGACAAAACAATTTATATTGTAACAGCAATTATTTAAGGGATATACATGTACGAGTATACTCGCCAAATATATTAATATTTTTATCATTAAAGTTGATCAAGACTGAATTTCTTTAAAGTAGTACATTGTATAGACAGTATGAGTAATTAAAGTTATGTGATAAAGAACTGCGTAGGATTTTTTAAGGAAAAATTGCCTTAAATTAGTTGAAAGGAAACATAAATAAAGTTATAAATGAGTTTATTATATACACTGTTAATAAAGTGAGTTTCAATAGTCTATTGTGTCTTTTAACTTTTAAAAGGTTTCTCGACCTTGTCCTATTTCATTTTTTAATGAAATCTAGAGAATGAAATATACAATAAATCATAAATTCCGTTCATTCTTGAAGAAATAACTGTATCCTTCTTTGATAAAACCTTTTTAAGCACTCTAATTATTTTTATATCGATTTATGTATAGGGAAGTAATTAAAAATTAAGTAAAATTTAATTTATCTCGAGGCATTAAAGCATTATATATATATATATATATATATATATATATATAACTGCATCGATCAATAACTCCCGGGTCTAACGGTAGAAACGAAACATTTTTTTGCCAAGGTGTTTTTTATTCATCCAGCATAGCGCAGCTTTTTGTTAAATCACCTTTTGAGACGATACAATCGTTCAACGCTTTTTCCGCGATCTTTTTTTTTTTTTTTTTCCATTTTCCCCAAAAAAAAATTTTTTTTATTCTTTTTTTTTTTTTTCATAATCTTTTTTGTTGAGTAAATGGCGATAAACAACTTTCTGAATCGACTCGTTGCTGTTTTGTTTCATCGAAACAATCGCGGTACCAGCGGAAAAAACCTTGCTTCACTTCAAAACAGCACTGTTAAATGCTGCTTCCATATGATGTCTGGCTGATAATCTCGGCTATCTCCGCAGACTTCACTTTACGATCTTTCATTATGATTTTGTCACTTCACTCCTGCACATTTTTTCCGATTAATGACGGCTACAGGTCTGCCGGGCGATCCGCGTCATTTGTGTCGGTACGACCGTTTAAACTCGACAAACCACCGACAAATCGTTGCTTTTGATGGACAAGAGTCCGGGTAACATTTTTCAATCCATTGTTTCGCTTGCACGGTGTTTTTACCCATTAAAAAACAATGTTTTATCAGAACACGAAACTCGTTTTTTTTCCATTTTTTAAACAAACTACAAAACGACTTTACTCCAATCTCGATAACTCAGCTATTTCTGGTCCGATCGACTTAAAATTTTAACACGTTTCAAGCAAAGGTTAGTACTCTAGAAAGACCTGGTTACTGGTTTACTACGAGCGCTATCTCTGGGTTAGTCTCGGGAGTTATTGATTGATGTGTTATATATATATATATCATCTTTGCATATATATCATTTTAACTGATATCAAGTATAATTTTTAACTAAATTTCTCATTATTTCTAACATGACTTCTAGCAACTACATTCCTTTGAAAGATTCTAGTTAAAACATTTTATGACTGTATTTCCTATAAGCAGAGCTTCTTCGAGGCTAGATGTTAATCCAATTACCTAGGAATATATTCCTGATTGCATGGTAATAAATGTCTCATTGCCTAATTTTATTCTGAATGGAAAGAAAAGTATTTGAGACTAATTTTAAAAGTGTGTTTAAATAATCTTTTTTCAAACAGTATGTGCATTTGTTGTTTTTTTCCCTTACGTGTGAAAAATTTAAGGTTAAAAATATTTATCTTTGATATCTGTGTTCATCTGTGTATGGTCCCCTTTTTAGTAATGAAACATACCGTAAGCTATAACTGTTTTATCATATTTCAGTATATTTTATTCATATTTGTTATATCTAAAAATATCTCATTTGTAACGGTCAAAATAAATATATTAGTAGAGTCAAATAAAGTTTTTAGCATAAGCTATTACTATTTTTTTTAATTCTGTATATTTTGTTTCATTTATTCATTTTGTAGAATTAAAAAAATGACAGTAACAGAATAAAATCATGTAAAATTCTAAAATGTTATTTTTTTTAAAAAAAATTAGAATTACATAAAATTAAGAGAGAATTTCGTATATCAAATACAAAATTATTATAAATTTAAATACTACGATATTCCGATGAAAACTATTATAATGTTGCAATACTCTCCTCATAATTTGAAATAATTTTATTTGTTTCGAAACAGAGGTTTGAAATATAACGAGAAATGAGTTATAAATCTCCTGATTAATTTGATAAATATAATTAATTTTATATATATATATATATATATATATATATATATATATATATATATAT